>OMNW01007894.1:15036-31421 GCA_900303245.1 Selene dorsalis
TTTTTTTTTTTTTTTTTTTTGCAAAACAGCTTGTTGATGTCTGATATTTCTGAGAAGGGGAAGCTTGACTTGGCACTGGTGCAACATCATCACTCAGTTGGTCAGCGACTTTTGCATCTATATGGCTCTGTTCAGCCGAAAAAAGAAAAAGGAACCACAGAAAAGGGGTAAAGAGACGAAGAAGAAGAAGAAAGTAAGAAGCACAGAGAAAATCATTGAAGGAGTCATTGGAAAAAGTTTTATAATCCGACGACATCGACCAAACAGACAGTGCCACTATTCTGCGCTGCGATAATGATAAAAAAGACCATCTGTGCAGCGCGGCGACGACTGGCCTATGGGCAAGTTCCCTAATCGAAATCAAACACTTCTCCAGTCAGAGAATGTACAATCAATCCCCCTCTTTTCCTCTCCCCTCTTTCTCCCCCATCGACTGTTTTGGAAAATTACATTGACACTCTTCTTGAGTAACTGCACCCTCGTTCTCTGTCATGATGCAAAGAGAGTTTTCATGCCTGTTTCTTATTAGCTGAGGAATAAAGTATTTCTGATGGGATTTTTTTATTGTCACAGCTGCAGTCGATTCCCAGGATACCAGTCTTGTGGCCTGATTGCCACACAAGAACAAACAGCTCTCCTTACAACTGAAATAGCTGAGAAGTTTTGTCCTGTGTGGGTCTGATAAGAGCCTGAAAGCAGTGTAGGAAGGAGAACAACATGGCCACTCGTGATCCTATCTGTAAACACACACGTACACACACACAGAGAGAGCGTGGACGGTTTCCCAGCACTACAAACATCTGTACATCCGAATCATTTTCATCTGTCAATATTTGTAGAAAATCTAAAAGGGGAACTATGCTCGTCTGGTCTCTTTTTCATTGTTTTGCTAACCCCCTCCCCACTGGCCATGTGCATTTCTTTTTAAACGAAGCCAGTGAGAGGCAAATCCATGGACGTTATATATCATATGTTTTACAGTGTATATATATTAACTCTGATAAACAAGAGATTATGGATTACGGGGTGTGTTTGTGCTGTGGTGCTGCTAAGACGAGAGTTTGGACAGCGGGTAGGAGGCACTGATCTCACAAGGTTCGTTTTCGGCCAAGAGACGCTAGGTGGAAGGCAGAGAGCCTCCATCATCCCTGTAACAAGTCATTTAACCATCACCATTACTCGGAAGCTGTTTAATGAAGGTAAAAATCTTGCGTAGCTCCTCTTTAATTTAACTTTGTTCACTTGATCCCTTGAGTACCTCAGTTGACCACGTGTTTAAAAAGTGGAAACAACATCAGGCGCCACCCTGATGACGACAAGATAGCCAAAAATATTTCGTGAGGTAATGAGTGTGGTGTACTGAAAAAAATGTCTTTGAAACAACGGGTGCATAACTGTCTGCACTCCTCTATCATCAAATAGCTCATTATGCACAAATGCAGTCAAAAACACAGTGCGCACGCACACACACGCACACACACACACACACACACTGGCACTGCTTGCAGGAACGAACTGGACAACAGCAGTGGCGGAGCAGACAGGACAGAACGCACTGACCCCGTATGGAGATAAAAAGCCTCACTATGATGAAGAAAAAGAAACTGAAGAAAAAAAATCATTTTCACACAACCAGACCAAATGGGGCTTCCCAGGGTCTGAGCACGAATCCCAATGTTGTTTCAGTTCTGAGACAACAGCTGACGAATAATGTCCGTTGACAACAGGATGCACAGATGACTCATCAAGACGTTTCATGACTGTATGATCACAATTTTCTTGGCTCATAAAAGCCTTGAAACAATGCCGTACACACACATACACGCTTTGTTACTTCTCTATTGAAGCCCTGCAGTGAGATTAGATCATTTTTTCACATTCAAACTAAACGGAACAAACTGAATCACCCTGACAAGTTCATCTTCTGCAACTCTGAAAAATACCATCAAATTGTCTGTGAGTGACACATCGGCCTCGGGGGGAGTCAGAGAGGTGAAAACACCAGCAGCAGCCTGGAGGTTCAAGAAGGGTCAAGAGACAGATTAACCAATGCTCTGACTTTTAAGCTGTGGCAGTGGCATGCCCTTGAGCAACACTTTTGCAACACCCTTGAACCTTTTTTTTGTTTAGTGAAACTGCTCAGCATTGCTTTTCACCCATTCCCTAAATAGATTAAACAGAGCACGCAATCGCGGCCGCATGCTGTCAGCAATATTTTAGACACATGTAAGCACTGTTTATTTCAAAAAGCAATAATGTGTCTGTAAACTAGTTGGATTCTTCCATTACTTTTTAATATTTTATTCTCTTGACTTGATGAACTGGCCCTGAATCTTCCACAGCAGCATCATTAATAAACATTATTGTCCTTTAACCATAGATGCTATTGAGCTTTTAATATTGATGCTATTGATTTGACCTCCAGGTCAATATCTACAATAATGTGTGTTTATCCACTGGCAGGCGGGGGGAGATTGATTTGAATGGGCAATTTTAAAAGCCTTAGTGATCTTTGTCATGACACAAGGGACATTAATCTTTAAATGTTACCGACATGAACTCTTATTTCAATAAAAGAAAGTTTCCAGGTTCCAGGGCTGGACATGAGTTTGTTCGAAAGATAAGAGTCACAAAAAACGAAGTCAAGGAAATTGAATGTGCGTTAACGTCGCTAGATTGGAAACAATCCGCTGCTCTGACTTTGGCATTTTGTTTTTTTTTTATTGCCACACAGCACATCTTATCTGCACTGAATGTCACTGCAGGCCCTGAGTCTGATGTACTGAACTCAGACCTTGAATATGTTCAGAGAAGCAAAGTTCATCAGTTTCAAACTCTCCTCCGTCGGTGTCAGTTTAACACTCGCACAGTGCTGTGCCTCTCTTTGTTGACCACATTACTGTCTTCGTGCACCAGCACACACACAGGCAGCTTGTATCATTCAGAATTATTTATTAAAAGTAGAGGCAGGCTTTCATCTCCCTGAATGCTAATGATTGTTTTTTTGAGGAAATCAAACCTGTGACCATCCATTCAAAACGTAACCTCCCTGACAGTCAGATCACCTTGCTGTCCCTAATAGTCTCTATCTTATCCACCGTTTCGTTTACAATACTGAAAATGTCCATCTGTTATTTGTTTTCATTTCTGCTCTTATACAGATTAAACAAATGAGATTAACCACATTAATTAGTGAGTGTACGAGCTGCCCCCCCCTTGTTTCCAGTCTTAATGCTAAGCTAACAGGCGTATTATCTACAAGATAATGTAGACAGTTTTTACACTTCCTGGTTGTCCAAGTCGTGGTCCAATATTTTGAATGGACAGACAAAGTTCAAGGCATTTACTGTTCAAAGTCTTAACCAGGCTTTGGTATCATGGTCACTGTACATGTAAGATCAGCAGGCTAACAGGACACAGGGCCATTCATTCACGGACACTGTTCCACAGCATTCCCTCATTGTTCCCATCTCATTGTCTCTCTCACACACACTCACACACACTCCAAAGCAGTGTGGACTCATTGTCACTGAAGATGTGGCTCCAAAAATCAATCGTGGCAACTGACAGACAAACCCAAAAGGAACTCAGATGAAAAGACTGAAAAAAAAAGGACGAGAAAACCAAAGAGAAAATGTCAATGGGAATTGATTTGTTCTCCTTTTTTTTCCTTTTCTCCTCAAGGGAGAAAAATGGGTGATGAACCTGAGCAGCAGTGAGAGGTGGCAGTGAAATGAAAGAGAAGAAGCAGAAGAAGTGGTTCCATTTCTGGTTCATGGGCCCATTGGTACTATAAAGTCCCACATGTATCACTTGGTGTGTAAGTGATGTCTAATAGTCAGCAACATCATATGCGACAAGTACATGACAATGTTGGAAGCCAGGAGGTGGAGGTTCACTGCAGATGAAGGCAGTGGACAGAAACGGGTGAAAGCACGACTTGTGTAAATTAAAAGAGAGATACAAAGAGAAAGGGAAGTTAT
Source organism: Selene dorsalis (assembly GCA_900303245.1). Lineage (NCBI taxonomy): Eukaryota > Metazoa > Chordata > Actinopteri > Carangiformes > Carangidae > Selene > Selene dorsalis. The sequence continues at coordinate 19,020 of OMNW01007894.1, forward strand.
GGAGCGGTCAGCGGAGGAAGACATTGCTCGCTGAGCCTGCCGTGCTGCATCGTCTGCTCGTCAGACACCGAGCTGCGCCTGAGGACTGCATGAGTGTTTGTGCGCTGACACAATCGAGCTGTACGTAGGACAAGACGTTACAGACGATGTAGGACAAAGGTCGAACGGCACAGAACGAGTACTGTGCAGCTGCTCCACACGCTGAGGAAATAATAAAAGCCATTTTCACACATGTAGCAGAACGGAGATGAGAAGATAAAATCATCAGCCGAGTAAAGACACTGAAGAAAGGAAGGACACTGACTGAGGAGTGAAGGGATGAGGACGAGGCGTGTTTTTCAAACATCTCCTATTCACTTCAAGATGTTTCAGCATTTTGACTTTTGACTTCTGACTCTCATCCAGCTGAAACTTACTGCTCAGGGCAAAGAATCTCCTCTTATTCAAGCTACACATCCTTGTGAATTTGTCTCGACAGAGCCACAGAAAAGATTTTTCATCATTTCTCTGCAAAAAATAATAATCTTTTTCTGAATTGGACCACTCTACTATGAGCCTACATTTGTGTGCGATCACGACTAACTAAGACAGTTTTTTTTTTAAATCTAAATCCTTATTATTATTCAGTTGTATATTAACCAGAAAGCCCTCTGATGTTAAGGCGGCTCTTCATTAGAACATCCAATAAGTTTCAACAATAACGCGATGAGTCAGATGCATGTGCCGCGAGCTGGCTGCAACATGAACCTCTTTAAAGTGGCTCAGCTATAAAATTCAAACTGCATCGTCTATTTTTAGGCTGTTCACTGCACATAACGATGATCCCCACTGCTTGTGGTTTCAGCCAAACTTCTTCTGGGTGTTCAAAAAAAGAAAAAAAATCGTTTGACCCGTAGTATAGCAAGTTCACACACTTCTACAGCAATGTCACATCTTTGCAAGTATTGGCTGCTGGTTCTTCAGCTGTGATGTCAGTGGCTGTCAAGTGGCCTTTCCCCTACAATGTGTGCTCAGTGTCTGAGTCACTTCATCAGATATGGCCTGTGGCTTGTCACTTGCTATGGTATTACTCTCTCTCTCTCTCTGACACACAAACACATACACTCACTAAAACACACACACATAACTGTGAGTCACAAATGGAAGAACTGAGGACATTTCTACCCGTTTCCTATTAATTGTTCAAGCGCCATCAAAGTTAACACGATAAGAACCCATTAAAGCAAAGTCCTTTAAATGCAGCTCTTTTTCTGATGCAGGTTTTGTTATACTGACCTCTGTCTTGACCTACACTTCTACATCAGTTGCCAGAAATGAATAAACTCGCAGTCGCTATCGAAACATCCCCGCTAACAGTTAGCACTCAGGTGGAGCTCTCATGTTGTCACGTTTTTTTATGCCAAATGCAGTGAGGCCTTTGAGGAGATTTTTAATCCGTCAAGCGTGTTTTTCTTTTTTATTTTCTCATTACTCTTTAAATTAAGACAGATATATTACACTATACTGCCTTTTTTTTAATAGAAATAATATCCCACAACAAATCTAATCCTAAACAGAAATCGGACTTGGGTATGAACTCTCAGGTTGTCTGTCAACAGGAGAAAGCGTTTGTTAAACAGGTTACACAGGCCCGTCTGTTTATAACCAGTCAGAGCAGGTTTACTCTGATCTGTATCTCCTCCTTACTCACTTCCACAAACTGAAACACTACAACTAGGCTCATTGAGAGTTGTCTCATAGGGCGTTTTGATTAAATCTCATTTGCCATTTATCTCCTCTAATTCAATATATCATGACGTCACATCTCCTTTTAAAGGAGCCACAGTAACTGTCTTGTATATATCCCTCAGACAGGGAGCTGCATCTGCACACTGAAACCAAAAGCCCCAAACACATTACATAAGAGGAAGACTTGTGACAACTCATTTTGCACATTGCCCTTTGAACTGCAACTCCCACCCTGATGTCATGTTTGTCCATCTCCTTTCATTATTTTCCAGTATCACTACTACTCAACATGAACCGCTCCTATACCTTGAGAGGTCAGGGTGAGTGTGGGACGGTCTTAGTGATGGGATTCATGGGAGTGGGCGTCCGTGGGAGCATTTTAATCAAGGCAGAATTTTTTCCAGCATCAGTGTGTAGACTCTTTTCTCATTAAATTGTCAATATCCTTAGCCCCTGACCTTGCTTACTCAGGTAGAAAGAAAACCAGCACTGATCACTGACATCATTTTTTGTGTGTCCCTGTGGTTTTGTCCCTGCAAACCAATTAAAAGCTGAGCATCATTATCACTAGCCTCTGCAGTACGATGACCTCAAACCTTTTCATTGAGCAGAAAGAGAAAAATAAAATCATCTTTACGCTAAACTTTGAAGGACATCAGTCAGCTTCTGGATCCTACCTTTTCTTTAACTGGGGTCTAACTCAAGTCCTTCGCTCTCCTCTAATATACTTTCATCTGTTCCTGTAACGCACTGTTTTGCAAACTGTGGTGGGGTTTGACTTCTCCGCGCTGTAATGCTGTGTGAGTTCCTCTGGCAGGTGCAGCCCCCCCACCCCTCTGTTCAAGGGACAGATTTACAATGATTTAAACCTGCTGTGAGAGACCACATAACTGCTTTTACTGCTCACTGGGCCTGTGTGGTCGCTCTGGGACCTACACTTACACATAATAACAGACATACACACCCTCACTACTATGAAATTAGTGAAAACACACCTTTGAATCCGTGTCTCCATGTGGTTACACATGAAAACTAGTAAGTGCCAGACTTTGTTCGGTTTACATGGGTGGGGTTTGCTTCACATGACTACTCTCAAGCCTGTAGTGTAGCATGTTGTTTTTCTATGTCAAAAAAGCATTTTCATCCGGATCGACTGTCAGTAAAAAAAAAAATCAAAACAATATAAAGAAAATATCTAGGCTGACATCTAGGGTATGTGTCCCCGGTGACCCTTCAGTCCTGGTACCGCCGAGAGTTTCTGATAAGGCTGCCAACAGTCTTATGATGGAGAGATAAACAAAGAGAACCAGTGTGAAGTGAGCGAAACAGACACACACACACACATATATATATACAAAACTACACTTTTGTTCTCTCATTCACACTGTACACACAACGCAAAGTATTCTCACTCGTTTGGTGGAAATATATTACCACAAACAAATACATTCCATCGATGTTTCACTGTTATGTAATGATCTGGAAATACCATAACAGATCACACACACACGCACGTACACAAGAACGGCTTCTATAGTATGTGTCTTTCAGGTGTCCTTTCCCAGAAGAGATTGGCCAGTTTGTCATAGTCACTGTCTGGTTTGGTATTAAACAAACAGGTAACTCATGCAAACGTACGATGTCGCTATGACATTTTAAACACTGTCAGTTCCTGTCAAACAAACTCTGTTTAAACCAAGGCCCTGTGCAAAAAGTTCCCTCGAACAGCAGATTAAGGTTCTGTCCTGTTTGCCTTGTTCGTGCTTTTCATTAGTCAAATAATAAGCAATTTTAACAACATTTCCTACCACTGTGATATTGATGAAAATTAACTCTGTATATTGTTTGAGCCTCAAAATATTTAACGGTCTGTTCTTCTGAGGACACTCTATTTAAGATTAGTCGGCTGATATCTTTCTCAAGATTAATATTGGAGAAACAAAGGTTCAGATTACGGCCCTGGCTACAGTATAGTACCAGTATGTAAACTGTTTGTTTGTTCAGTGGGCAATGGCAGTGTATCAACAATGAGATGGAAATGATTATACATTTATTCCCTCCCCTCTTGACTCTGGATTTCTCTCCCATTGCACTAATCATCTGCAGACATGGATGCACGGTGTGTTCATCGTAATTGTTTTTATTTTATTTTTTTAATATAATTGTGAAGGTCTTTGTGACTTGTGCTCATGGAAGGCGAAAAAAAATGTACCTACTTACACAGAACACAACAAGGTCAGTGTGCTGTGGGCACTGCTGGTGAATGCAGTGCAACCAAATGCAGTGGTTTTTGAAGCACTGGGTGGTAATCCAAAGGTGGGTCATATGAAGATAAAAATAGCTCGCCTAAATGTTTTGATGAAAAGGGAACCTAATGCTACTGACTGTGTTAACTTACCTTCTCTCGTCTGCAAGATGTGAAGTAGACTGGATAAAACACAAGGTTATATTTGTGTCAAATAACTGTTCAATCACCTAAATGTTGGGTTTTCTACCCCATCGGACACCGAGTTGTTTCTTTGAACAGGAAATAACAAAGGGGTTATTCTTTTTTTTTTTTAAATCTCGCCAGTGATTTATAACATGGGATAGTTATAATGGGATGATACAATGGGACTGGATGCTTTTAATTCACTGTCACATTCATCTTTGTTATAAATCTCTATTTACATAATCTTGTATTCTCACTAGCTTTCTTTAATGATTTGGTGAATAAAATATTAAAATTTCAAAGTGCAAAAGCTGTCATGTCAAAGTATATAAAAAAGAGGGAACCCTTGAATGTTTGTCATATTTGCTTTAAAATGTACTTGCCTACAAATTTAGTAACTAGTGTGTATGTGACCGATCACTTAGGTAGCAAGGTGACTATATAAACAATTTCAGAGAAAGGGGCTATTTGTTCTTTTTGTTTTGCTCACCACACACACACACACACACACACACAGACACAGCCTCACTCTGAGAGTTGTAATGGTAAGCGAGAAGACCACAGAGAGAGAGAGGAATATAAAAGAAGGAGAGGCACAGCCACTCAGTCTTATGATCAATCAATTTAGCAATGACAGTTCACTGCTATTCTCAGAAGCTATGTTTAGCTGCTCTCCTGGCTGGCACACCGTCAAAGAGTGACTTCATTGTACATTAAATTCTCTAGGAAGTTGTACTTCCAGTAAAAAAAATATGATGTTTTGCTTAGTGGTCACTAATGCACACATTAATTGTAAAATAGCAAATAAATATCTCCAAACAGGAAATTGCAAGTGGCAGACTTTCCAGACAAATGGGGGGTATGTGGTAACTTTGCTGTGGAACTACTGTAGGTACTGTACTTTTTGTGCACAGCTTGATTTCTCTATATGCAGGCTCTGAAAGAGACATACATTGACATGCACAGGTGCAACTCTAGAACAAGAGCAGGACCGGGTAGGTGTAATATTTACACATCAGTTTTAAGTTTCTTTCCGGTGCTGGTGAGTTGCAAAGGAAAAAAAATACTCAAACCTTGAAATAATGACACTCAGAAGCCCCTGGGTCAAATTGCACAAGAAGACCTTGATTAAAAATGCAAAATTGGTCTCAACACAAATACCAACCAAGACGCAGCTCCATGAAATATCCATGGGCTAATCTCAAGCTAGGGGGCGGCTGGGAGTGTTTCTGTACATATAAAGTTTGGGTTGAAGACAAATAGGCTATCAGCTACCCAGCCCATAAAATATTTATGACATGACCTCATGCTTTGTGGCAAACCAAATAGTAGTCAGACGAACACTGAAATGGGATGGGCATATATGCAGCCTATGCAGTCACCACAACAAGAAGAAATATCACGTAGCGATAAAAATTTGAAGTTACACGCAAGACTGACTCTCTCTTTTTATACACTCTATATAAAGTAGCTCTCGGTGGTAACCTGATTAACAGGTTTGCCTGCTAGTTATGTGTGATGACAAAGTTACCACTTTTAGCAGCCCCACCTTTAATATGCATTATTATTTAGTTGAATTAACAGTGTATATTGGCTGATCAGTGATGAAAATGTTGGTATTTTTTTTCCTGATATTGATGGGCAACTGTTCAATACAACACATACAGTGAAACTGGTGTGAAGTCCCCAGAGACTCACAGTAAAGCACGCTAAAGCAGACAGACTGGTGGGTTCAGTCCAGGTCTTCAAGTCTCTGGGGTCCAAAAACATGAAATCAACTTGTACCATCTTACATGGGAACATAATTTTGTCATGAATTAATAATTGCTTGGCTCTAATTGTACAGTATAAAGACAGTAGCTGTGTCTTGACATGAAAAGTCATAATAATATATGACAAAAAACACTGCACGTTCCTGGCACTACTCAGGTATATTATATGTGATTCAAACGGCATCAAAATACAATAAAGCAAGAACATCTGTTTGGCAACACAGAGAAGACAAGTTATTAAATGAATTAGCCCTTACAGCAAACTACTTGCATCAACAATGTGATAACAGAGGCTCTTTCAACCATTTACTTATGAACAGAAACACATGTAAGTGCACTAAAATAGCCACACGAGGCAATGATGTAAACTCAGGCAGACACAGAGTACACAGGACTCAACACAACACTGGCGAGCAAGCAAGACAAAGAAACGCAAAACTCCAGCCAGACTACCCTCTTGTTGACAGCGACAATACGTCCACTTCCAGCACAAGACAGACACAAAGGAGGGTTTCTATGTATAATAAGGCTCAGCTGCTGCGATAATATTTCCTTACATTTCCTAGAGGCTGTGCTGTGAGAGGCGAAGAAAAATAAGAGGCAGGCTGCAGCCCGTCGACAGGCTGTGATGAGGGTTTGTTTACACCGACCTAGCGATCTGGCTAGTCCGCTAACAGGAGCTGCCACATCCGAAAGAAGCCAGTTAACTATTGAACAGAGCTTGTGTTTATTTTGACAGCTTCTCATGTCGATCTATCTGCCTTTAGACACACCAAATACAGGCTCCGAGTAGGTATTAATGTCTCGTAAGGAGAAAGCAAAGCTGTGTTTTCTCGCTGGCTAGCAGATTATGCTTCTCTCTGTTGTTTTGACAGCCAGAATTAGCTGGATAGCGAAGCTGCTAGCTGGCAGGTTACATTCACAGAGGCGCTAACGGTACGCTAGGAAAGTCTGAGGTGGATTTAACAGTCTGAAACAAGAGGGAACAACAACAATAACAGTCTACGTTGGTAAATGTCAGTCGTATTATTCACCTGGTCCTGGTGTCTGAAGATAAATCCGTGCCTTGGGTAATGTAACTCAGTTAACAGAGAGTTGTAGTCGGCGCTCTGCTTCTCTGGACTCTGAACATTTACTGACTGTCGATGGACCAGACTTGACTCAGAGACGTCGGTGGGAGGCAATCGGTGCGTGACGGCGCTCGCATGAGCGCCAAAAGGCCAATCAGATTGCAGAATCAAAATAAAGGACCAATCATTGATGACCAGGAACAGGAAGACAAATTGGAGCAGCTTTTTGTAGTTTTTCAACATTTTCACGAATTCCACGAGGTTAAAGATGTGAAAATGTGTGAGTATTGCAACATTTCAAGGCTGAACGTGTAAACCTGGTTATACAGGTATGATGTGAGAGATGACTGTCTGTATTTTAATTCAATGGTGGTTTATTACGCCGAGAGCAGCCTTTCAGTTAGAAACTTGTTTGGTAACTATTTGCCATGTAGACACTGAGCAAGTTCCAACAATGTTTGGTCAACCAAACCGACCAGCCCACACAACATACTATATCTTATCCCAAATCTAAACCGACAGTTGCTTCTTTGTATCCTCTCACAATCTTATTAAATGTATAATGATTTATAAAGATATTGAATATATTAAAACACAGAAAATCCATACATATGGAAAACTGAAAAATTTTCTTTTTTCAGATGTTTACATTTGCATTTACATTTACATTTAGCTGTTTGCAATCTAAATGATTAATTCATCAGAACACATATTGACAGTACAGACTCATCATCTTTAAACAACTGTTAAATGTCTCAGTGTTAGTATTTAGGTTAATGTAATGTATTCTAAAGTGAGGTTATTATGTCATTGAAATAATAATATAATTAGGTTTGTTCTTTTATCAGCTCTGGCACTCAGATTATAAACCACATCACACCACATGTATTGAGCAACTACTCCAAATAAAAGAGATGCAGGTGGCGTGACACAACACCAGTGAGGGGAGCATACACTGTGATAAAAAAACGACTCCCTGCTGAGTATCACCCCACTGTTGGATCATCTGCTGTCTGTCCTGTCTGCTCCCCTGGCCTGGGGGGGAGCACGCACACACCAACAGACAAAAACACACACTCAAATACACTACCCTGCTGTGCCACAATTATGGTTATCTCTGATTACATGATTGTGCAAATGGATTTATTGTGATGCAAGGCCTTGGCAGCTGGGTGTGTTGCTAAACTCAGCACAGTTGAGCAGACTTTCATTGGTCTGGTAAATCGAGTATGCAGTCTCACCCCTAAACACGTTCAGCAACTTTTTCAACAGATATGTTTTTGTTTACAGGAAAGGAGAGGCCACAGAGATACCATTCAGAAGAGATGGCTCTAAAGCCCTGAAAATCCTGCTGCAGTTGCTTTACTGATGCAGATGAGTTTATCTCAGTGTATGACATTACCTTTGATACTTTGCCATGGTTACTGTTGTATGATCCTGGGGTTATGAGTTTATCTTATCACATCTTATCTGAGAGCTGTTAATGGTGGTGAACGTTAGAAGATAAGTTGATGTGACCAGTTCACTCAACAGATTTACAGTGGAACAGCGTTTTAAATAAAAAAGCATTCTTTTATAACTTACAATAATTTGAAAATTATTTCTACATAACTCCTTATTTACACAACACGTGATTATATTTACTAAGGCTGCAGTTTTTCAGCTTATCAGTTGAACTGGTTGGCATAGAGTTCAGCTCCCTCTGCCTGACTTTCAGACAAAGTCTACAATCAAGTAAATGTTTTTTTTAACAATATAAGTTAAGTGTCTTTTGAGTCTTGTGCCAAGGACATGGTGTATGCAGGCACACTATGTGATGTGATTTCAGCCTTGTCTTGTACTGGTAATGGGGTTCTTTTTTTTTTCTGAAGACACATGGTACTACAAATAGCTTGAATATATGAAATGGTTGGTTCCTTTAAATAATCTGTTCTAGGAATTTGTCTCAGTCATCCCGCTTTCTCCTGGGAAAGGCAGATAATACAGAATGACAAATCGGTGGCCAGATATCAGAAAGGAAAACATGATACATCAGCATCATGGTCAGTGTCATTCATCAGTGTTTCCTGAGTTCACTTCATCATATTGCACCATCCTCTTAAAAAGTGCAATTACTAATCTTATGCTTTTGACATGTGTGGTGTGGGAGATGTATTTCCTCCTGCTCATTTCAGTGTTTGGTGACGCGAATTCTTTAGCAAATGATCTATTATGCTACTAAACATGGCTACTCAATTAGTTAGAGACCTTGTGCTCTACAGCAGACCAGTGAACTCACAGGGGTGGAGACATTACATTGAAACACGAGACACAAACATGCGAGTGTTGCATGTTTGTCTGCCTAACGTTGATTTCTGATTGCACCATGTTCACGTAGCTAATCCTGCATTTTAAATGTGTCTTTGTTGTTCTGTCTGCATTTGTGTGAGAATGCGTGTGCAAACCCCTCCTTGGGTAATGTGGCCATTATAGCTAATCTGCTGCTTCTGTTGCTGCCGCACCAAGTGGAGAAACACTGTAGACTTGGCAGCTTTATAACCGTAGTGATTATTAAAGCCTTTTCTGGACTTGGTTAAAGAGTCAAACAGCACTGCTTAATGTGCTTATAACTCACATACAAAATATGTGAGGAAAATACAAATACATTTTTGGAAAACCTCTATCACCACTTTGTTGTACAGTGCACACATTACCCGATGGTTCAGACTGAGAATATTAAGAATTTTAAAGAGTCAGTAGATTTTGTTAACTGCATCTATAGAGAGGACAGTTAAACATTTACAGTGAGAATAACATTAAAGGCATATATTGGAACAACATTATTTTTCTGTAGGTTGTTATTAAATGTTATAATTTCCCAAGTAACTTTCCGTTGGGTGGAAGAGACATGTTTTTTACATCTATACCTCACAAGTCACAACAGGTAGACCACACCTGTCATTGGGTGTATGTCTGTTTTGTGTACTTATTTGTGTCTTTCTCTAAATCATTCAAATCAAAAGCATTTATCAATCCAACTGCTGTCACGTTTTGGTATTGGTTGCAGCTAAATTACAAAATTTTGTGTCATTTCTCTTTATGCAAATGCAGTGAGGAGGTAACATGTCTTGAATACACTAAACAAATCAGGGAATACAGGCATACAACTGTTAAGCTACAGTAGTAACATCCAATGCAAAACAAGCCTGAATGCAGTATTCATGATCCCACATATGGTCACTAACACTCTAATCTAATACACACACACACACATACACGTGCGCACATAGGGTGTGGGAAGATCGCATGATGTTAACTATTTGACAGTGACCACACCTCTTGAGCTCACCACACCACAGTCACAGGTCATGGAAAGTTTTAATTATCATCTTACGTAGCCTTTCCTTTGGTTGTGAAGAGTTCAGTTTAGTTAAAGAACGGGGTAGAGCAGTTCATAAATTCTTAATTGTGTTGTTAATTATGTGTAAGATGTTAGGTTAATAATGCAGACCATACTTACTGAATCAGTTATGGCAATTAGAGCCATGAAAGTCCTGCACTAATGAGGTACATGATTGTTTCGACTCATTATCTGGACCGTTTCACGTGTCTTTACCTGCTGGTCGTGCTGGGTAGGAAATTAAGTTTTCATAAAGCCAGCAGTGAGTCTTTGCATGGTCTGGTGACACAGTTTGATTTCGATAAACTTGTTGTGGTTGGTGCCCTGAACTCCTAAAAAGTCCTCTGATGGCAGCTTTATGAATGGATTTCATTTTTATTTTACAGTTTGCACGAGCTCTTTGTCAGGTGTTTTTGGAATGAAAGGGAGCCCATTGATGAGGAGATTACACTTTCAACTCACAGTACATCTACTCAACATGACCATTTCAATATTAGATATTCTGCTTTAGCAGGACTCAGAGCATGTGGTTGAATGAGCTTACAGATAAGTGGCTGAGCATTTGTGTTTGATTTGGTCTTTGAGCTGTGTGTGTTTGACAAAGACAGAAGAGACAAGTGGATAAGACAGAAACAGAGCAGTTGACATAAAAACAGACTATAAATGTCCTGTGCACATGTGAGTGTATTTGTCTATATGAGAGACAGAAAATGAGGTTGTGTCTTCTTGACTTGAGCTAATCCAGATCAAAGAGTTCGCCTACGGACGTCTTAACTACAGCAGCTTCTGGAAAATCTACACACACATACACACGTGCAAACACACCGTATGCAAGATACCATTGTAGACTTGGCTTCTGGCGTCATGTACAGCTACGGTAAAATGATCAAAAATAGCTTTTTCTCAGCAAGGCACCATTGTGAAGTAATCACTATTAAGAGTAGTGCTGTATCCTGATGTGTAACGGTGCACATTTTGATCTGTATTGTGGAGAATCTGGACTTCATTTAATTTTACATGCAGAGCTTTGTCTGTATAAATATTGTTTTAATCCAAGATTCTCTCCAGCTTCAGTGGTTCACCCTCGCAACCAGAGCTTCCTCCTCCTCCTCCTCCTCTGTCCAGAGCGAGAACAGGTAGAGGAAATGACCACATTGCTCAATGCCAGAGAACGGCACTGAGAGAGCAGAAAAGCTGTTAAGATAAATGGTATAAAACATTCCTACAGTAATACAGTCCAGTTGGAAGAAAAGCAAAGCATACTGCTAAGCAGGTTAGCACATAATAACATAATTACACATCATTAGCCAGCTGGCTGTGAAACACTAAAAGGTCCTGTAAGTGAGAACCAGGGGGTTGTAACTGGACTCAGCGTGGTTCCATTAATACCATCCATAAACACTGTGCTGTGCTTGTGTTTCAGACCAGTCAGTGTGCAGATGACATTAGAAATGTTTTGTAGCAGTGAACTGCTTAACTGTGTCTCCAGAAAGAGTGCAGACGAAGCTGTGCAGAGCAAGATAAGGCCAATTTTTACAACCCAGTCCAAACTCCAGGACAGCCGCACATCACTGGACACCTGAGGACACAACCCCTCTTGGGTTGGCTTCAACCAGAGAGACACAAATGTGTTCCCAAAAACATTTCTGAAGTACATTTAACTGTATTTCCTGCCCCCAAGAAAGGTGGGAAATGTACAAGGTTGACTGAAGGCACTGACGCTGCATACAGACAAAAGGTGAAGTCGTCCAAATCCAACTTCCCTGCCACAGGAATCCTACATCCAAACTTAAAACAACCTCACTGAATATCAGACCGATAGCCTCATTGACTGTTATTTGTATGTTTCAGACTTTTCAAATTATCAGCACCACAGCAGCAGATGGCTGTCAGACAGACCATCAGGTTACACTTTCACTGGTCTAATCTTCAGCCAAGACACACACACATACACACTGTGGAGAGAGAGAGAGAGAGAGAGAGAGAGAGAGAGAGAGAGAGAGAGAGAGATATGACCGAACC
>OMNW01007895.1:0-11471 GCA_900303245.1 Selene dorsalis
TTAATTTAATTCAGTTCATTCAGTTGTAAGCAGTGTGTGTGATTTGGTGTTTGTGCTTTGAGTGTTTTGGGGGCCACAAACAAAATACTGTTTAGGGCCACCAAGGGCCAGCCTTGGATTCACCCCTCAACTGGACTACAAACAAGCACATTGCTCAAAATTTGCACTTCAACAAGTCCAGCTCCCTGCAAAGTCCATCCATCCCTTCCTCCTGTCTGACCTTATATTTCATGTTAGGCACACTAAAAATACCTGTCCAGTAGAAACCTCGCGACCATTGCGTCCCTTTTTAGCTCAGGATGAAGCTGCTTCAGTCTCTGCCATCGCTCGAAAGAAGAGCCAATGTTGATGCGAGTTTTGGCTCTTGCTGCATCAAGTTCTCTCTTGAGTTTGGCTCTTTCAAAAACAGTCTTCTTTTTGCTGACTGGATTCCCTGTGAGAGCGGCGGGAGGCGGCGGCACGCATTTTTCGGTCATTGTTTTACAAACCAGTCTATTTCCAAAAGCGTTCCTTCACAGCCTATCGCTCTTCCTGGTCGTGAGTGGAGAGGTATGCGCGCGCGGTGACGTCGGAGGCACGGCGATGAGTCATGACGCACGGACGGAATGCAATGATTGGTCAAGACTTTCCTCAGAACCAGAATGGAATGGCGAGTTTCTATCCCTGGAGGTTTTCTCTTACATTTTAGTGCCTCGGCTTATTAGATCTGAGGTTGGCAGGATTTTAGCATGCCTCCCCCCTGACTCTCGGGGACCCCCCGCTCTTCCTCTCCATCCCAGCCTACGTACGCTCCCTCCTCACCCCTCCACAAACTCTAAACTTTATTTAAAGGGACTTGGGGCAGGATCAAGACATAACAATGACAATACTGACATAGCGGCCTGCAGCCATCAGGTTAAGGCCGTTTTAACTGAGCTTAGCACATCCACTATATTTATGTAGTGTATGCGATACATTAACCCTAGATGTGTGAAACACTCTCCGGCCACGAGCTGATATGACAGGTATTTCTTAGGTATCTACCTTTTTTTCTAACTTCATTGAACACTGTTCATCTGTATAAAAACTTCTTTTTTCCGACCCACAACCAATCACGATTACTATATAGCGCGACGTCATATGTAAGCGCAGCATCCCGAACCGCACGTTCAGCACTTGAACCGACTCACTGTGTAGCGACACACAAGTCCGGCTATTTACCGATACGGTTGATGCGGTTTAAAAGGCGCGGGCGAAAGCAAGGACGGTATGTTGGGGGCCAAAATATCGTCTTTGGTACTGGATAGCTGTGTGTAAGCGGCTAATGTTACTACGCAGACACAAACAAACCGTTAGCCTGGCTACAACCAGCTGCTAACGTTACAGGTTGAGCTTTCGGTCCCATGTATAAAGGGACATATTTGTATTACATTCAGTTTTACACGAAAGGACCATGAAAAATGCGCAGCAAATCAAGCTCTAAACATGACCTGTATTGTTTTCTTACCTGGTTACTAGAAAATGAGCCATGTCAGCATCTGTTTTCAGTCCTAATTTAAACTGAAGCTGCCTCCATGACGCGAACGCGTATCCGATGTTTACTCGGGTGCCAGCCCGGCTTTGGTCGTAATTACGTTTTGACTGTCGAGATGCCGCTGATAAAACCTTCGTTTTCTTCTTAGTAGGACTTTTAGGTGAATTTTGTGTCGCGGTGAGTCGTTTGCTTGCCGTAGCAGAATCCATTACTACCCGAACACTAGTTTGGTCCACCGCACTTAACTTCTTCTTATCCAGGTCGCGCATTCAGCGTCATCTGACGTCACATCCGCAGGACTGTGCGGGAAATTCGGACCACGAATTGCAGTACATTATACAGCACACAGCATGTTCAAGGCAATGGAGATGTACGTGGGTGGGCTCATTCTTTTTGGTTTTGAACGTTTCATCACCCGTTAGCGTTAAAAACGTGTATGTTTATTTTTTCACAAAACCTGCCCCAAAATTCCTGTAAGTTTTATCATCATTGTTGTCAAGTTTGGTTAAGTAAGCTCCTCCTGTTACCTCTGTTATATTTGCAAGTAAGAATGACCTGTTTTAGCTCATGCTCCTATTTTGTGTATCGCTGCAGGGCTTCTTCATCTTTGTCATTAAATACATGATCTGACATCGAGTGTGTTTCTTCAGTCAAAACACCAGCTACTTTTTGCTACCTACTGTAACAGTTTGTTGTCATGGATACATGGTTGCTTCTCTGACAATTATGACAATATTAAAGAGGGATGCATAATCAACTTAGTGTAGTTTTATTCAATTCATTTATTTATTTATTTATATATTCATTTATTCATTCAGAAATACATTTATTATCCCTATTATCTCATGAAATAGTCCAACTTTACTATATTTAACCCGTTTGAAAAAATAATAAATAAAATATAAATGGACTGTAGTGTCAAGTCCTTTCTTTCTCAACATTTTCACAACATGGGTGAACACAGAAGTTGTGAACTCTGTCTTCGAGGAGACACCAGGAGAGGCTGAGTGGGGGGGGTCGTTAATGTATCAGTTGAGTCCAGTGCAGAGACCGAAGTAGCTGCTCAGTCCGTATAGTTCACCTTTACAGACAGTGCCATAAAATTTTCTTAAAATGTCATTGAATTGCTGTTTAGACGCTGTCTGAAAATCCACTGCAACACCTTTATCTTGACACCAGTCTTCAAAGCACTTCACTGCCCACTTGGTCCTTTTCTTTTCCTGGGCTTTTGCTCCTGGAGAAAGGCACTTTTCAATCCATTCATCCATTGTTAACCTTCCCCGGAGGTCAAAGTTAACCTTGAATATGTTTAATTGTTAACACCGTCAAAAAAATAAACGTCCAAAAAAGGCTTCTTTTGCTACCTACAGTACTATAACAGATTGTTGTTGTCATGGAAACATTCTTGCCTTCCTGACGCCGAGTAATATACTGTGATAAGGCTTAATTGCAGCTGTGGGTAGACGCTCATTATATCACAGTTAACAGCCAATCAGATTTCCGGATTTCACCTTCCTGTTTTATCATCATTTATATAGCACCTTTCATACAAAGAAAATGCAACACAATGTGCTTTACAAGTTAAAAGACCTGGCCCCTCCAACACACATGCACACACACGCACCCACTCACTCAGGCATGCAGGCACACACAACCGCACACAGCAGCTCGTTAAGATATGGCTGGGCACTGAGGATCCACGTGAGGAAAACATCATTAAAAAAAAATCCCATGCACACGCAAGACCTCAGTGTTTGTTTGTTTATGACAGATAAGACTACAAAAAATACACACATCGTAACATGGATATGATAATCCAGCGTTCATATAAAAAACGTAGGTAGAATCATGTATAGTAGACTGTTTAACTATTTAACGGTACATACGAGAGGTGTGTTTTTTTTTTTTGACAGACTGGAAGAAAAGCTCCAACTGTCCGATCAACAAGCTAAATGTTTGGGAACTTATGTCGCTAAATATGGGCGGAGTTTATATCCCGTTAATGTAATGCAATAATGTTGCAGACAGACTCGGGTTGCAGTGTTGTTTAATTAAATACTAACAAAACCGCTTCCTCCAAGTGTCTACACGATTTTATTTTGAAGTGTCTTGCTTACACTTCCTGTCCCGTCCTGAGAGAGGAACCTGCACCGGAAGCAACCCAATGCTGGAGGTCTGCAGCCAGACCTCTCTCCGCTGGCTAATGAGTCTCCCGGTCTCCCGCTCTGTCCTCGGCATCGCCCAGCCACCACCAGTTATTTGTAAATCTAATGCTAGTATGTCTTCGAAACTGATTGACAACTACACTTACATTACATCTCAAGTCACGGAAGGTGAACAATATAGTGAACGGACAATTTACCTGTCCAGCAGAAAGGCAGCGAGCTCCGCGTCTGTTTGAAATCCTTTCAGATCCCGAAGTGTCCGCCATCGCTGGTATGCCGCACCGATATTCACTCGCGTTTTATTTCTCGCTCGGTCCAACTCCTTCTTTTTTGTTCGCTTTTCAGCGAGAGTTTTGTTTATTTTACTTGGCCTTGAAGAGGCAGTTGAGGCCAAACGAGGAATTGGGACTTTGTTTGTATCTGCTTGAGACTTGTAGCTATCCGCCATTGCTTCTCAAACCTCGGATTTTAGATGCATGCGCAAACAAGTTAACAATTCGGGAAGACAGAGTAGGAGCAGCCCCTCAACTAATCAGGAACCCCCAGTCCAAACCTTTCCTTACTCACAGCTTAATGTGAAAACACATTTAACACACACACATTTTTTAAACAAATCCTGCTTATCCCAGTTTTAATATGATATAACGAAAAGCGAAAAATTTCCAGAAACGTAAGTATTGGTTTAACATTTGTTTTGGAAATTCGCTTTTATTTTGAAATCAGTCCTTACACGCTCTTACGCGGCTACCGTCTAACTTTCTATCTCTACCTATATACACACCTACCGCAAAACAACGTGGAAGGCTGGCTTGACCACAGTGCTTACATTACATGACACTCTCACCCCAACTCTAAGACAATAATACACTGTCTAGGGCCAGTCCAATAACAGCGATTCAACATACTGCTTCACAAATAACATTTATTACCTGTCCATCAATAGTAAAGCGAGATCGGTGTCTGCCCGGAATCCGACTTTTGACTTCAAGTCTCTCCATCGAGGAAAAGCAACACCAAGACAAATCCGCGTTTTTCTTCTCTGTCGGTCACTTTCTTTCTTTGACTTGATTCCTTCAGCTGAACGACGGGGCCTCTTTTTAGGAACACAACCCCCCTCCGAACCTTCTCCTGGGCGCTTCTTAGGATTGTCAGCCATGTTTATACCTGTCGCTTGGAGACCATGGATTTATAATGGGAACTTCTTCGCCTATGTAGGGAACTCATGGAGACTCCTCCTTCCTAATGCTGCGTTCGAGACAACTCGGAAGTCTGGGTTCTTCTTCTTTGTTTTGCTGGCGGGCTACAAACCAGCGTCTACGGTGCAAGCCGCCACCCACTACACTGGAGTGTGCAATGATCATGACTTTGGTCTCGTTTCAGATAAATAGTAAAATGAAGCTCTTTGGAGCTGTACTTGATTTCCCTATTTCCAACAACCATTTTACGTTCCCTCATTTCCATTTTTGTAGAATTTATGTTAAATGTATGGTCGACGTTGAGAAACATTTGAACCCCCCGCTCCTGGATCCCTCCCCTCCGAACTCGTATCGCCCTCCCCTTGGAGCCTCATAACACACAGCCCGGCCGGCAGAAACCAAACACGGCGCCAGCTTTGAATGCGGAGTAGCTGTCACAAGCCAGCACTGGCATAATAAAAGTTAGTCAAGTCAAAACTTCCACAATAAAATCTAAAGATTACCTGTTCAACAAAAACTCCGCTGTATCAGCATCGCTTTTCAGGCCCATATCTTGGCGGAGCTTTCGCCATCGGTCAAACGATGACCCGATGTTTATTCGGCTTTGAGACCTCAATTTGTCGCATCTCCTCTTCGTGTCTGCCTTTTCAGTGGCGGACTTGCGTTTTCTTTCGGCCTTTGTCGATGGGGCAAGCAGAAGCCGCTTGGTGTTTACGCTCTCTGCCTTCTCCATACCTGAAACTCGTGTAGCTGAATTACCCAGGGCCTTACTAGGCCGTAAGGTGAACCATGTTATCGTTTCACCCCGTTCCAACATCCGGAGACCACACGATCTTTGCTTCATAAAAAGATCGATTCGTGTTTAGCTAATCAGCGGGACTTCGTAGCTCATAACCCCACAACAGTCCTTTGATCGGGGCCGTAATTCGGCACTAGTTCACTCTGAGTGTAATGAGATTTTGGTTAGCGAGTGGTGGCACGGCCGTCACGTGGTCGCGCTACACCAATAGGATACCCGCTTTTTGTAAACATAGTGGCAATATGGCTGCCGCCATGGTCTCATCCAGCAGTGACCAAAACAGACCCGAAAGTCCTCAAAAGTGCGCAGAAATGATCTTAAACAGTGCTATACATCGCCGTATCCACGAAGAACGATGAGACAAACAGACAACAAGATGAACTAAGAAAAAGTGTCTTAAAACACGTTTGTTTCGATAACTGGGCATAGCCTGTGTATTTTTTCATAGACGACATAGCTGTCCTGAGGGGTGTACTACGAAGCAAGTTTAGTGGGTTAGCGAGGTATGTTGAGTCTAAAGCCAGGCTTTCCTGTATCGCAAAGGTGGCTTTTAACCCGGCTAGATCACCATGGTAACTTATGCGGGATAATGTAAAGCTTCGTGTCGGGGTTTCTCCATAACGACCGGCGCACTCGACATTATCTCTTACTTATGCCCTTGACATATGACTAAACTATCCGCAAGTTTTACAGTAGCTAATTGTTCTACCTGGAGATGATGTACGAACTCTCCTCCTCACTCCCAATCCATTCTATATTTCAACTGGGGTCTATATGACCGTTGTGGCGGTCAGAGGTATAAATGTTTAGACACTTATGTGTTTGATCTTTTTATTCTCCAAAAACCAGAATAATTTACTTGTTTTCTTACTCACTTTAGATGAATATAGTAGTAATAATAGTCATAGTCAGTAATAATAATAGTCGCAATACAAATTTTAAACTTTGAAACGGGGAGCTGGGAGCTAGTAAAATATACGTGCGCCGTCATATTGTCATTGTATCGTCATTATAACCACACGTAACGCTATAATACTACGTGCTGACAAGTAGTAGCATTTATTTTTAGTAGTTTACCTGTCCAGCAGAAAACACGCCACTTCAGCATCGGATTGAAGACCATTGTCCTTCATGAATCCCCTCCACCGTTGAAAAACATCACCGATGTTGACTCTCCTCTGCCGCCTGTGCCGTTTACTTTGTCCCTCTTTGTGTTTTCTTTTCCTCGCAGATAACAGTTCCGGTTCTTTCTCTCCTGTTGCGTGGTACGTATGATCCATTCGCAGACTTTCAGGTTTATAACTCAAAAACTTCTCTGCTGTTTCCTCCTGCTCGCAAAACGCGCTCTCTGATTGGCTGGATTTTCCGTTCGGGCTGCCGTACAAACATGGCGACACTCTCTAAAGCAGAGGTCTTCAACAAGGGGTCCGTGACCCTTGGGGGATCCGCGGAGGTAGTGCAGGTGTGGTCGAAAAATTTTGGTTGATTAGACATTTTTTTTTAATATGGTTTCATTCACACATTTATTTTTTAAATAAAACTGCCAATTTGAATAGCTTTAACATAATTATCATACAAGGGACGGACATGTTTACAATAAAAATATGAATATATGAACCTGTGTATTATTTGAGTAGCACAACAACAAGGTGTGTTTAGACTTGACACTAGGCCCAGTTTAATATAAAATATAGTTGTTGTTTTATTTACAATGTATATAGCAGGGAGTCCAAGCTCCACCCCTCCATCAGTTTGGGGGGCCTTGGCCTGAAAAACCTTGAAGATCCCTGCTGTAAAGCAAGACCCTTGCTATAGGCTAAATGCTGAAGGTCACATGACCAAACTGGAAAACGGGTCAACCCACTTCCCCTTTTCTCGAGTCGCTGAACTCTGTGGTAACAACTGGTGAAACCCACACGGAATACTCCAAAACATCGCTGCTGTTACATATTGTACATTCCCAGTATTTTTCTTCTTCCTAGGAAATCTTACTTCCCATGGTGGAAAAATCACCAAACTTTGCACAAAGCTCCAGTCCCATGCCAGATTTACTCCAAGCACGTCAATATTCCTCATGGGGGTGGGGGGGGCACAATGAGCGTCTAAATTTAAAAAACTTTGCAAATTCCTAACAAATCTAAGGAGTCTCTAAAGGGACATGGGGGAAAAATAAAAATAAAACATGTTTCTGCGTGCACACAATAAAGTTTCACGAGAAACTTTCTCGTAACACACAAAATTCACTGTTGTGGTCTAAATCAAAACCACATACCTTTGTCGAGAGACATGCATTAAGAATAAGTTTTACATCGAGTTAGTTTAGGCACCTGTGTCATGTTACAACAATGAGTGTTATTGACCAATTACAGCCCCAAAACGTCCATGGTCCCTCCTTATGAAAATCACCCCATTGTTGCAGCTGAAAAAAGACAGTAACACATGTGGATCTATAAAACAAAATGCTGTGGGGCCCAAACAGCATAGTTTTATTGCTCAGCTTTCTGCAAGAGTACAAGAAGTTTATTACATTGCTTCTTTATTGTCCGTATGTACAGGTGTCAGTTACAAGCTCACAGAGCAGCTGATGTGAAAAAACTATGAACATGTATACTGTAACAATAAATACAAAACAGGTAGAGGATCAAAAGAAATAAAACATGGTGCAGTTAAAAAAAAAGATTTTTCTTTCTCTTTTGTACTGAATTCAATCAAAAAGTCATTTACACACACACAGACACACATTTCTACATTAAACTGTAAATTTGTGCTTAAAAGTGTGGGGAGAGCTTGTTGTGGTGTGTAACCTATTAAACCACCATTACAACATGTCACTTTGATCAGGGTTGTCTCAAAATTTATTCAAGTAAATTAATCAGATTAACCAGAGTAAACAAAGATGTGTTTCCACAGCTTTATAAAGTTAACAATGACCAGCAATTTTATACTTAAACGTGTGATCGATTCGA
Source organism: Selene dorsalis (assembly GCA_900303245.1). Classification (NCBI taxonomy): domain Eukaryota; kingdom Metazoa; phylum Chordata; class Actinopteri; order Carangiformes; family Carangidae; genus Selene; species Selene dorsalis. The sequence continues at coordinate 8,640 of OMNW01007895.1, forward strand.
CTGCTGAACTGGGGAGAAATGTTGTTTCCCCTTGTCTGGAAGATGCTCAAACCCCCACAACTTTTGCACTGAAGACTGAACCAGCCAGAGAACTTGGTGCCCAAAAAAAAAAGAAAAAAAAAAAGAGCAGAAGACAACTGTGTGCACTGGACAAACATACATGTGTGTGCATATCAAGAACATGTGTGTATATATGTTATCGACATAAAAATTAAGTCCATTAACTATTTGGTACAAAGAAGGAAGTGTCTGATTATAACTTGGAGCCCAAGTATGCATAATGTGTGCAAAAAAGTAATGCATTTATTTTCTGCCTCTGAGTCGAGTTATTAAAGGTGAATTTGAATAAATTCTCTGCAACTGTACAAAGACAACAATTCCAATGTACTCTGTTTACTTTTTGTTTTCTCTCATGACCACAAAAAACACGTTTTGAGTAATCAGCTAAGAAACGTCATGGTTGCAAATGCAGGCAGATACGTATACAAAAAAAAAGAACATTGAAGTGATTTTTCCAAGTCAACAAGTTTTCTAAGAGTAATAATTAAGCAAATAAATAGGCTTGATCTCTCAAGCATCCATTCATGCAGAGGGGTTTTGTTTTTGGATAGAGGCTCTGTTGATGGAGGTGTTCCTCACTGCCGCCTCACAGGATTTTAACTGACTTTGTGTTTTGGTTGAACATTTTCACTATGTAGCACCCAGGAGTTGAGCTGCAGTAAACTGCCAACGTTTGCAGTCCTGAGGAGGTGAGACCGCGAACAGCATTCAGGCTACTTCCTCACTTTTTAAAAATTCATGTTACAAACAGACTGCTCTTGTGCACATGAAATGAAATGGTTTGTGTGTGCTGTTCGGTATTCAGTGGTGACACAGATGTCCAGAGCAGCAAATATGGCCTTTCTTGTTCTCCCATGAAGGTATGTGTGTGCCAAAAACAAAACAAACTAACAAACAAAAAAAACAACAAATATGACTGATCTTAATCAAAATCTCACTTTGAACTGCCAGCTTTTACACAATATCATGGGTTTAAAGACAAGGCCTGTGAAGTATTAATTTCCATTAAAACCAGTTTGACCCCTCCTCACATACTAGCCTAATGAATGTAAAATAAGAAAAAACAAAAAACTTCACCTGAGAATGCAAAGAGGTCTGTGACAGACACCAACATGCTTGCATTTAAATTGAACAGAAAGAACAAGCAACAATATACAAAATAGCTATGTATTTGTACATATATACTCAAAAATTACAAGTGTATAGATAATTTTTTTCTCTGTATATTTCTATTGTAGTTATATAGCAAATGAAACATGATATATTTTAATTTAATGTGAGAAAGCACTCCTGCCATCACTGCTCAGTTTGTAAAGTGCGATAAAGTGACAAGAGAGAGAGAAATACTTCTGCCTTACCAAACCGATGTGACTGAAAATAGACATCTGCCTTGAAAGGCTTTTTAATGAAGCCTGGTCCCGAGGACAGTTCTGCCCTTTTCACATATGAGCTGACAGGAAGTGAGCAGAGTTACATTTTGTTGGATAGAATGAAAAAAAAAAACATGCATACTTGTATTTGCTGGAGACAAATAAAACAAAGGGAAGACGAACCAGGCTCAAACAGTGAGGTTCAATCAGCTTTGCAGCGACATAGACAGGATACTCTGTGGTGGCAGAGTTGAAGGAACTCATTTACTAAGTCTACCTTCCCTGCATACAAACGCACACTTGTGTACACATGCAGGAACACACAGACACACACGTTTACGAGAGCTGTGGCCACAGTGCGCAGTGATTCAGGGAAAAAATAGGATTCATGCCTTCTTCTTCACTAGAGTCTGTCCCTCATCTTTGAACAACCGCCACAAACTTGCCTGAGGAACGCCACAAAACATCAGATCTACTGTACATCTGTACATCGACATCAGTGTGTATGAGTTCCATTTCAAAATGACACATCCACTGTATAAATTATATGGTCTTACAGGCACAAAATGACTGCTGGTATAAAAGTTGAACTAATTGTAAAGCATTGGTGTAAAAAACAAAGATTTTCTATTCTGGATTTGAATTGGCCATCTTTTTTATTTATTTGTTTTTTTCCAATATTGATGATCTGTAGCATTTTGGAATGAAACCCTTCTAATGCCAAAGCATCACACTGAGGTAGAATAAATTTGTGGCTCTCCTCCAAGATGAAGCACACCAACTCTGCAGTCATGAGGACTGGTAGGTGTATTGGTTGAGGTCAAGATGGCTACTTAGGGCAAGATATGGCTACCTGCAAGAATTCAGTAGCATGACAATGATAAACAAAAAAGAAAACCATCTGATCAAATTGCAAAACAAAATAGTTACTCACTTTCCTCAAAGGCCTCTGAATAATTTAAAACAAACACTTTTGTAGGATATTGAACTGTACATTGATAAACCGCTTCCTGATTTGATTAGATTCAAAGTGAGATGACCTCTACAGGTCTTTTCACTTTTTTCCTTTTCTGACTGCAGAGGATGTTGACGAGAAAACAAAATGTGTAATGAAACTGCCCCCACCAAACAATAAAACAAAATTACTCATAACAGTTCCTAATTTCCTTTCAGTATTTCACATGAACTATAACAAAAAAAAAACGACAAAACAAAACAAAAAAAAAGATGGGTTGACTCTCTAGCAGCTGTTCAAACAGATATCTATAAGAAGACAGCGGTGAGAGGAGGAGGAAGACTGCAGGCTGGTCAAAGACGTACGAATCAGGCTCTGAGTGCGCCCTTTGGCATCACACACTTACATTGATAATCTGTCAGAGTCCTACACACAGTTACGCATGTT
>OMNW01007896.1:0-16596 GCA_900303245.1 Selene dorsalis
TGTCTCACCTGTTTTCGATTGCCACACCTGTGTCTCGTTTCCTCATGTATTTTTACTCCTGTGTTTTGCCATTGCTGTCTGTTGGCTCTTTCTTGGTGTTTCCAGTGTGTTGTCTTCTTCTTCTGTGTGTGCAGAGAAATTAGGAGAAAGGCCGTTAAGGCTGTTGGCCATAAATATGACATCAGATATGGGGTTCCATTTGCTTTGAGAAAAAAAGGCCCAAGTCATCCGTTTCATTCAATTAAGATGACACACATACAGAGACATGATGAAATGTGTTCTGCACTCATGCTTTGCTGGATTGATGCTTTGTATTTGAGTCAATGTACAGCTTTAGCTTCACCTAAGCCCACAAATCCTTTTTATTATTCTCCAACTGAAGACAGGCCAACTCCACCAATAGGAAAGATAAATGAGTATTAGCATTCAGGCCAGTGCTATAAAAGCAAAATAAATATCTTTTTATTTTGTTTTATTAATTTTTCAAAGTACAGGACTGCCCTCTGATAACACTGGTCTGTTGAGGCTCTAAATAACCTGCCCACAGGCCAAAATGCCCTCAGCTTGGCTGTGGCTGAGGGATTTGAATTTGAGATTCGGCTTGATCTGTGGACCATAGTGACGCCACATCTGCTGCAACTTCTCTCTTATATTGTAGCTCATTACAGGCCAGAAGATTTTCTGGCCGCTGTTACAGTCACAGTCAGTGATCCAAGAAAAAGGCCGAGGAGGTTGCAGTGAGTGAATTTCTGCATACTGCTGTAGAAATCCCTAAAATACAGAGCAACAGATTAGGTATGTCATATTAGATAAAACTTTAGTTCAGGATGGATTTACTGAAAAACACCACATTACTCCAGGTTGGTCATGGTGTTAGAAGAAGAGGTAGCAACCGAGTAACAGGCAGCAGTCCAGATAGGTCATGTGACTGAGGAGGAGGACAGTAGAGATCAGTGATCACCCTCAGATGGAGACAGGCCTGGCACTTCCATTAGAGGCCTCCTGGAAATCACAGCACCTAATAAATGAGGATGTCATTGAAACAGCTGAAAAATCCACAGCTCATGTCCTAATAGTAGAGAAGATCAAATAAATCTGAGAGTCCAGATATGACCACTGTCCACATCAGTATTTGTAGACACTGCATTTTTCATTAAACCAAGATTAAAAAGATGCAAATTTGAAGTGTGAACTTTTTCTCCTGTCAGTGCTGTAATGTTTTCATTTCTGTTTGGTTTTGTCAGCAGTCAGCATTCAAGTTATGAATATGACTCTTTTTCTCAAAGCTGTGATATGTACATAGTGTCTGTAAAAATAAACAATTATATAAGATGCCTCAGGAAAAAAATGAGAAAGAAGAAGAAAGATGAGTTGCTTTAATTAGCCAGCTGCTGCTCCACAGGAGTCTGAGATGTTGCTTCTCTAAACTAAACTAAACTACATTTGACTTCGGCTTTTTCCTTCAATCTGATAATAAAGTTTAAAAAAAAAGAACATTTGGAACACATTTGTTTTCTCTATACTAGCCATCAAAATCATGTTTTGTGTTTTCTGTGGTAAAAATCCAACTTTCCTTCATGCCTTTTTAAGGTTCATTACTCCAAACAATACATAAACACAAGAGAAAGGTTTTGGAAAAATCTGACTTCAAAGAGATTAAGAGTGACATTGTGTAAGACAGACTCTTCTGTCTTCACGTAGGAAAACAAAGTCAAACATAAAAACACAATCAAACTTCATTTTGGTCATCTAAAACTAAACAGACAAAGGCAGTTGTTCAACAATCCATTTCACTTTTCTTTGGTTGCTCTCTGTTGTCTTTTACCTTCTGTAGAGCAGCATTGTAAATACGCCAGTCAAATCGATGTCAGTTCACTGTGACCACATAATACTATGTTAATGAAAAAGAAATGAAAACACAACACATGCACACATAGTGAGAATAAACAGGAAATACAAGTGTTTAAGATGAAAAGATGTTGTTTTTACTTGAATACTTTCCTTTGTTTTTGCTTTGTGTGCTGGGGCCCCTGCTCATGTGGCTTGGGGAGAGGGATCCTGTTGCTCATTATCATGGTAGCACAACCTGACCTCAATATGAATTCATTTAACACCACTGAATTTCACCATGATGATTGTTGTTATTATTGGTGGTGTGGTGGTTCTGGGTTTGATTCCCGGGCCTGGGGCCTTTCTGTGTCTCTGTGGGTTCCCACAGTCCAAAAGACATGCACGCTAGATTGATTGGTGACTATTGTTGTTATCATTATGTAATGTAGTCTCACACACACTTAGAATATATTTATACATACAAAGAATATCATGTTAAAAATGTTTTTATTATATTTACAGTAGTCTACTAGTCTACCAGACTTATACCACAGACATAAAATTGTTATCATTTTTTTGTTCTTTTTTCACTTGTCTCTTCATTATGTCCTAAATGTCAAAAACCAGTTTTTGTTAAAAGAATGAAAATTTAATAAAATAAAAACAGAGTGTTGCAAGTGTTAGTATCAGATTTTGCATATACACTTAATGAACAAAGTGTAGTTTTTTGTTTTTTTTAGCTCTAACACCTGTCAGGGATGTGTGTCTGCCAGCCAATCTGTCATGTCAGACAACCTAAACAGACCACGGCTATTCAATAAAGCTGAAATCAAATCCGGTGCTAGAAGCTGTTGGCACCAGCCTGGCCACTCTGTCATATGTCATGCCTCGATGCTAGGCAAGAACTCGTACAGGTTGAATAGAGTTAATGGGGAATATGGCTTCTTAGCAGGCATTACTGCCAGTTAAATGCATTGCAAAAGAACCAGTCATTATTGAACAATAGAGCTAATGGAACCTTAAAGGCTTGCTATTGATCAGTGAGCTGCCACTCTTTTAGACTACTGTGATCAATAATTCAGCCATAGCCTGAAAAAAAAAAAAAAATATATATATATATATAATAGTGTCGTTGGCGTGGCACCTACTCATCTGAGACCTTTTGAAAGAATTTTGAGAGGTACACTTTTTGACAAAACATTTCCATGTGTGCGTCTGCAGTGAAAACTGCATGCTAGGTAGATGCTATTAATACCATGCATTCATGTGAGAGAGAAAACAACTCGCTATGAAAGGCAGGCTTCTGGTCTCAGGGAGGAAGCAGCAAGCTGTCTCTGCATGGTGAAATGGTTCTGATAATGGAATAGGTTGAATGCAAGTGAACTTTGAAGAGGGAGTGTGGAAGGTAAGAGGGGGATATGAATAGAGATTGGAGGGGAGGACAAAGAGCTGTGGTGTGAATCAACCTGACAAAAAAATAAAGCTGCTAAAAGCTGTTTCATTTGGTGACAAAGGAGAGAAAGTACATGGACGGGAGAAACTGGAACCATCGGAGGTTCAAGTTTTGATAATGGAAAGGTTTGATTGTAAAGAGCTGGAGTCATGGAGCAGAATAAATGGCCACTTGACATTGAAGATCCAGTCTGTACTAGACAGCTTGGCTTCATCCTTGACACTTTTCACATTTATTTTTCACAATTATTAAACCTCCACAATATTACATTTTGGCAGAGAGTCTGACTCGAGTGTCTACCTGCAATGCAAAATGGGTTGTGTGTGCTGTGTATTGTTATCTAGGTGTCAGTCACTTTCACTTTGCTTTACTTACAGTTACACTTTGTGGCTGTCAGGTTTGGTTGGTTTGGATTTGAGACATGAGCTAATTTGGATCAAGAATCTGCTCCAGTTTGAGGCACTCGGGCCGACTCTGGACCAGCAGATGACCACAGGATTAGATCAAGTTCATATACACCCCTTTTCCACTACACAGTTCCAGCTCTATTCAGCTCGACGTGACTCGCTTTGACTCGGTTCAGGTCCTTTTCCTTTACATCTGAGTACTTCATAGTTCCTCCTCAACAAGGGCGGGGTTGTCGTAGCATGGCTGCTACGGTGGCATCGTCTCACTCTTTTTTTGATTCTCTCTTCAGCTCCAAACACACTCGTCTGCACCTCGTCGATGGACCACAGTGTGGTTTTCTGAACAGTCTCTAGTACAGATCAGTGGGCGCAATTGCCAGTATGTATTTAAAAATAGCGGGTTTGATTCTCATGTTGGACATCAGGCAGTCAGGTGACATCACCTTTTGTATCGCCTGAGCTCGCCTGGACCAAAAAAGTACCAGGTATTAGTAGTGGAAGTAAAAAAAAAACAAAAAACGTGTATAGCCGTGGCGAGTTGAGCTGAGTCGCACTAGTGGAAAAGGGCCATTAGGCCCATTCTGGTGGATCAGTCATTATTTGTGTTTTCAGTTTGTATCCATTAACAACTGCAATTCTACTATTACCAAATTATCCTAGGTATCCTCCAGGGCTCTATGCTTGGCAATCTTCTTTTTTCTTCTTACTTGTACTTTTTACTTGGTGATATCAACTGCGACGCTGATGTCCTCCACCTCTGTATCTCTTAACATGCTTTGGCTTAGAGTGTAATTACACTTCCCTGCAGTAATTGTGTTGGTTACAACGGGTTTGGAAGTTGGATGGAAGTTCATCACATCTTGGTCTCGTGACGAGTGGTGTTTGTAGGACTGGACAAGGTCTGGGGCCAAACCCAGACCATCTGGACCTGAGGTCGGAGTGTGAGCGTGCAGAGCCAGAGCCAAATTTCTTTCTTTTTTTTCTTTTTCTTTTTCTTTTTCGTTTTTTTTTTTTTTTTTTTTTTTTTTCTTTTTTTTTTTTTTTTTTTTTTGCTGGTCCTCGCTGTTCAGCCTGTAACACTGCTGCCTACATATCGTGTAATCTTACTGCAAACATTACATTTCACCTGAAAATTGCATCATTACAATTACAACAGAATGGACATCTGCAGGGCAGCTGAGAAGTCTTAGATCTGTAGCTCCAGTGTTTCATTGTTACTCTACTTTAGTTTTTTTAGTTTTTAGTAGTTTTTATCTAAATCTTGGCCTGTTGTTGTACAATTAAACTTAACCAGCAGCATAAGGACCAAGGATTTATTGGTGTGTCCTTTTTTTAAGAAAATCAGTGTGACCAAGCTGTTATGATGTGCAATACGACCGACACACTTTTTTCCAAGCTGGTATGGACACAGAAAGTGAAATAGTAAGCAGACACTTTTTTTTTCCTCAATAAGACATCTGATTACAATCTCATATACTTTAATAATAAAGAAATAAAAAGGAAAGCTGCAGCCCTGCAGGATCTCTTCAACCCATTACAAACTACACGCCCATACTCGTTTAGTTGATGTGAGTTTACGGCCATTATATGCATCTCCTATTGTCTGAACAACACAAACTGAAGCTTATGTGAATCACTTTCCCACAGTCTTGGACAGATCAATGTCATCAATAGCTGCTCTCCCTCTGTACCTGGATAATGGCTGCCGCTGCCAAAACTCTGTCTGGCCCTAGCTCACCTCTCTCCTCCTCTTCGTCAGACCACTGCCATTTATTATATTTCAGGTGTTTGACAAGGTTTATGTTGCTGCAGAATGTCAAAGTCTCTCCACACACACACACACACACACACACACACACACCACAAATTGTGTCATTTGCAAAACTGAAGGATTCAACGCACGACTTACTTACTCACTGTATTTATAAAGCCATAGCTCATATGACTATGACGGGCGGAACGAGAAGTAGTTCCTATCAGCTCGGTATTATTTAGACTAGATCCTGGTGATGGTGTTGTTACTTACTGAGTCCATGTTGATGATAAAAGACACCTTTACCCCAAATTATTGAGTTAAGGTATCGACCTTTTAAAGCCAGAATCCATCCTACAACAGAGCCGTTTGGAATCGGAGGTATTGATATTTCCATATTGATCTCTGCTCCAGTAGAGAGAGTGGTCTCTGTGTCTCAGCAGGTAGAGCAGGTTGTCCAGTCATTAGACGGTTGGTTGTTCGATCTCAGCTCCTCCAGGCTGTGTGTCTGAACTGATACTGAACCTCACACTGCCCTAATAGCTATTCCACTGGTGCATGAGTGTTTGTGTGATGTATGAATGTGTGAGTGAATGTGACAAATACTTTTACGTGCTCTGTAAGTGCAAGACCAATAACAGAAGCGCAAGAATGGATTGAGCAGTAAAAAGAAGACGATTTAGTAGAAGTTTTAGCTGAAAACTTGATTTTAATGCACACAAGAAAATATTTAGACTTTTTTTTTAAATTCATTATTTGGGACTTTTCAGATTTTGCAGGAGTGACACAGTGAAAACAAAAGGTCCTGACTCTAGCTGGTATGTCAGGTTCAGTTGAGGCGAACCACATGTTGAAGAGGAAACAGACCGACACAACATTATATCATGGCATTTATAAACTGTCAAATACCTCTTCTTGTTGGTGTATTATGATTCTTGTTCATGATGCCAGTGCTAATTATGATATGCTGCCGCTCTTCACAGTGTCTCTTCTGTGTGGTTGCCCATTGCGCTGTCAGCTGCAGCACTCATCGCTTTGAAAGGAAGAGGAACTGCTTTATTAAATAAGCACATACTGAAATAAGACATGGAATAGACACATTTCCCTAGCAGGGATTCAGACCATGAAAACAGCTGTGTAGAGACTGAGAGCTCAGAGGTCTGAGCTCGTATGTGACCTGGCCCCACCCACTTCCTTATTCTCTGCACATCCACAGACGGTGCAGCAGCAAGGCTTGTGAGTTGGGAATTTAGATTTTTCTGAATCTCTTATACCTTTTTTTTTTTTAATGTAATCAATGTTAATTTTTTTTTTTTAAATATTCATAAACAATGGATTAAGTATCTAGTCATCAGAAATATTCTAGTTGTGTGGGAACAGCATGAGAGATATAATTTATGGAATCTCATAAATGAGCATATGTAAATGTTTAAATGTATTATTTGAATAAATAAAACGTGAATATTTATGAAAGTGTAAAAAACCTTTTTATTCCTGGAAATGTGTGTTGGAGGCAGCCTATATATACTCACGCCTTGTCTAATTGAATTGTTGTTGACATGTCAACTAACAGGTTCTACTGACAGATTTGAAGGTTGCTATCACCTGAATGCTGCGTACAGTAAGTCCACTGCACCATCTTGTATGTCAGTTTAATAGAACGGATTCGCAGGCTTGAAAATGCGCTAACATACACATGCTTCCAGCCTGGTCAGGCACCACAACAAAGGTGTGACTGATCCCACTACATGTTGTGTAAAATCTCATTTACAAAACCTTTAAAGGAGACATATTCTGCATATTTTACTGTTTTTTTCTTACCATTGTGTCAGTTCTGAACCACCTTCTGCATGATTTTCAGCTCCAAAAACTCCTTAGTTGTCTCGTACGGACGTCAAGATAAATTCCAATTTCAACCACTATATAGCCGCTTCATGTAAAGCTTTGTTTTGGCTGCCCCTCCACCCCTCGCTTTCCTCTGATTGGCTTGCTCAGTGGAGGCGCATGTGTGCTTGTTTACCTTGTGTTGTTAAATACATACCGGTCAGCTTTACAAACATGGTCAGCTACAAGTTATGTCCATGTGTGTTGGACCCTGAGCCTGACCTACAGTCTTCATCTTCTTTGGGGAAGGAAAACAGTTGCCATTTTCCATATAGATGCCAGTTGGGGACGGGCGTCGTGGGCATGATTTGGGCAGAGGAAATCTCGTTATCAAGTGTTCAGAGAGAGTGGAGACATTATAACATTGTAAGTAGGTTCTAAAATATGCAACAGCATGTGTCTCCTTTAACATTTTACATGTTAAGGTGACCTCTGACCTTCGCCAGTAAAAGAAAAGGAAAAAGGGACAGTGGATAGCATTTCCTATACTGACCATATTATCTCCCATATTAAAACCCATTATGATCATGGCTGTGTCCAAAACCACTCACTCATTCACTACTCCTTACTCACTATATAGGGAATTCTATATAGAGGACTATGTAGTGAGCTCACTGGTAAAATGAAAAAACACTTTCAGACACTATTCCACCTCGCAGTTAATTACGCTATTACTGTCGCATAATTAAAACATTGCACATCAATGCGAAGTGTGATCATGACCGCGATGTATGACCACAACGCATTATGGTACTGTATATACAGTGACCACTGGTTGTACACTACTTTTCACGCTGCATGGTGGGATACTGTGAGTCCACTATAGAGGGTACATTAATTCTTACTAAACAGCACTACAGAATGGCATATTCCCTATGTAGTCCACTCTATAGTGAGTAGTGAATGATTTCGGACACAGCCCATGTTCCAGATGAACTTTTCTTGGTTGGGATCATTAGATGACCTATGTGAGATTTGTGCTGCTGATTTTCTGTTTCTTTTATCTGCCTGTACTGATATTTCATGTCATTGTAAAGTATTTTCTAACCTTTGTTTCAAAAGGTGCTACAGAAATAAATATTTATTGTTATCATTATGCATATCTGAGTGTTACAGAACTGTCATGTTGCTGTGCTCTGTGTTTCATATGACATGACAGACGCCTTGAGAACATTTGTCTCTCCTTGTGTCTCTCCTTGCGTCTCTCCTTGTACACCTCCACATCTACTAAAGTGCTGGGCAAAGTTTCAGCGCACTCTCTTACCTCTGGCTATGAGGAGATTAGATTAGGTTCATATCCTATCATGGACAAGAATAATAGTCATGTTCATCCAGCCCTGTTTTCTCCTCTGAACGTGACATGACTGGGGGATAATACAGAGTAAGTCATCATCAATCAGACTGCCTGTCCATCTCTCACACTGTTTGTCTGCGTGTGTCTTGTTTTTCTGTCCAATTTTTGTGACAGTTTGACACGTCACCTTCACGAGGAATCAAACACTGTAAGTCCAGCTCTGTGTCTCTCTCTTTTCCTTTCATTTATTTGAATAGTGACGAACACAAACTGATCTCAGCTGCAGTTCCGGTGTCGAGACACGTCGGGGTGAATGCACTGAGCATCATCAGTGATGGATTAAAATTGCTGTCTCTTTGTCCCTTTGACTGTCCAGCTGGTCCATGAGAGTCAACCGCTGCCACTGCCAGCCACACCACCCGGTGACACAGTTCTCCTCACCTAGTCATTAACTGGGCAGATATGCTCAGGGTGAGAATGACTATTCTGTCCTCCTCCGGTTGCTCTTTTTTGTCTCCCTTTCCTGCTCTCTCCATCTTTATGTCTTCTCTAATCTCCTCTCTTTCTCTTACTCATTGTGCAGACTACATATTTTGACGTTCTCTGGATGGAAGAAGACAAACTTGACAAAAACACATGAAATATTTAATAATCTAACATGGTGTGTAATGTATGAAAGTGTGGTTTTTGGATGTTTTAACATGTTTTGGAACTGACAAAAATAGGGAGCTGGATCATGTAACACGTGGATTTTAAACTTAACTTTAAATTGACTGTTGTGACAGTTTCACCAAATAACAACAAAGAAATAAACAGGACCGCCTAGTCAGACCTTTTATAACTACATTAACAGTCAGGGTATTCCATTATTAGGCCTTTAATTTGAAGGGACTTGATGATGCATTTAACAGTCAGCATTTAAAAATGACTGGCAAAACATGAAAATTCCTCATAGTCCCTTTAAGGTGCTATTTTATTTCATTTTTTATATACTTTATCAAGTAATAAGTAACTTGGTCTTGAGGCACATCTACTCTTCCTCCGGTAAGAAATTTTTCAGCAGCCTATGTCACAGTGACTCTGACTGCAATTCAAAAGAGAACATAATAAGTCATGTCACTGAATATTTCTGTCTTCTGTGGAAAATGCTGCTTATGTTCATGTGCAATACTGTAGTGTTTTGTTGTTTCTTTTATGTGTGACTTTGTCCAGCCTGTGCCACTCAGCTGCTTTTTTCTGCTCTAACATTCATATATATACACAGATACAGCCTTTTATGCTAATATCCTTGGTCTCGCTAACAGAATTACACAGATAAAAGTCCTCATGAGGGTGTCGGTTCACACACAGATGAGCAGGTCAGCAAACGACCAACACATTTAATACCTCATGTTCATAATTTCAGAACAAACAACAAATTCAAGAAAAACCCTCAGTGTCTCCGTGCAGGTTTGATCAAGGCTGCTTTTGACTTTATCAGCCCCATGGGTGCCGTTTCTTTCCTCAGCTCTATATACCTCCTCTTCAAACTGCACGCTCTAGAAGGAATTAGCAACCTGCAAAAACAAAGTGGCAGGCTAAAAGCCATGGTCTGCTACACAGTGTCAGCTCCACGCCACCGCTCAGCTGCTTATAAATCTTCTTACAAACATCTGGGCTTTCTATAAAAGGGAGGGGCGCTGAGTATGAGCGGCGTACCTGACACCTGATACTCCCACTGACACCGGGCCTTAAGGACACCTAGAACCAACTTTGAGCTCTTTCCATTGGCTGAATCATGCACGAATCTCCTGGTGCTCAACTAGCTGACAGTTTATGAGGGAAACTTGCACCGTGTTTCCGCACACCTTTGCCCCTGCTCCTCAACAAAATTACGACGTATATACAAGCAAAACTGAAAGCGTATAAAGCCTGTACCTTTTATCAATTATGCCGTGTAACACAATATTTGTGTGCTTCTGGGGATTCTCTGATATTCTGGCCTCCCTCTGAACTGGAGATCTGGTTGTTCCTGCAAAAAAAAGCACCTTCTTGTGAACCTGTCAGATGAGAATGACTTGAGTGTTTTCCCTCTTGTTAAGTACAGGGTTTTTAAAAAAAACCCAAAGAAAAAAAACCATGACAGACATATTAGCTGGTGACAAGATCCATGTTGGGGTGCCAGTTTATGCTTCCAAGGCCGCTGATCCTCATGCCTGGCTGAAACTTGGTTTACAGGACCCAGGGACCCGCAAAGCTCCAACATGACACGCTAATGGCTTTATGTGTTTAAACGGTGTGCAAAATACCGTTTCATTGCACAAGCACTATCTGTGAGATCTGACAAGTTGATTCCTCAGAGGAGAGATAAGAGCCAATTTGTTAGCCCAGCAGGATTAGCTGCAACCCTGCTCTGGATTTTGTGACGGACAGAGTCCAGCTGTCTGGGAGTCTGAGGATGCGGTGGAGTCGGTCGAGGGTGCATCGCTGTTAATGAGCATCGATTTATTAATCAATCTTTATCCAACTTTGGCTTTGTTCTATTCTTTCTCTGTGTAGCAGAAGTCCACAGGTTTGATTCCAACAACAGCCGGAGTTGCGGTGAACTAAAAGCTGAACCCTAGACCTCCTTGGGGAATGTTGCTCCTGGCTGCCTTCTCAGCCTGGCCCGCCTGCTGAAATGTGATTATGTACACTACGTGAGGCTCACAAGAGGAATTTACACAGAAACACATTAGTTATGCTGTATGTCATATGACAACTGAAAATGCTGCATAAACCCTTCCCAACCCAAAATGAATGACTAGATAGAATTATCTCCAAACAAAACCATATTTCTTCTTCACTGAGACACCAGAAATCCTGTGTATACTGACAGACGTTTATGTTGAGTAGCGACATATGATATCTGTATAATGAGCTGTGTGTGTCTACAAGTGTCACGCAGGCAAACTGTTGTCATTCATTATACTTGGGACTAAAAGTAAACATCCTGATTAGTATAAATTTTTCTTTTCATTTTCCTCACACAGTGAAGTTTGAAATTTCTCTCTACTTATTTATCATTGTACCAGCTCAGTTTCTGTGCTGGCACTTTCATCCTTTCCTTTCTCTGCCAATCTGCTCTACTATTTACCTTGTCTTCCTGTCCAAGGACGTTTGTGGTTTTTGTAACGGTGGGTAGGGTCTAGCATTGCCCCTCTGCTCCCCTGATTTATGTGGTACGAGGGGTTTGGTGACTAAATATTAAAACACAGCCGCTCCATTGGCTGCCAGCAATAACAGGCTGACTGGTTTCCTGTTCGGGGTTATATTGCCTTCCTTGCTGGGGCTTCTGGGACAGGGAGGCCGGCGGAGTCACAATTCAGGGGAGGGTTGTCTGAGAGAGAATAAAGAAGAAAAAAAATCTGGAGGGGACGGAAGGCCAAATAGAGTAATTATCTGAAGATCAGTTCTCATGTGAATGCAGCGGATGTCAAAGACAAAATACCTCTGCAAACATGGCTCACACCGAACATCAGCAAGGACACGACCACAGGGTCAAGAGCACAGTTGCAGCGGTAGAGAAATGAGACTTGGCCGACAGAAATGTTCAGGAGGGTGTCACGGCAGTAAGAGAGAGTCCCATCACTCCAAAATCAGTGTTGTCTGTCTTTGTCAGTGTCCTTGAGCAAAGCTGAACCTCAACTGTTCCTGTGGCATTAGAGCTGACCCCACTAACAAGGCAGAGTGTGTATTGAATGAGGCCTGAAAGGAAGAGGCTGACAGTGTCTGGCAGCTGGACGGACCTTTTAATAAACGTCATCAATGAGTCTGGAGGGTTTTTTGTGCAGCTTTTGTTTGGCAAGGTTTGTTCACTAACTAACTTGATTGAATTCAGATAAAGGCTTAGAGTTTAACTGATGGTTTTAAACACCCAGAAACCTCTTTGATAGGTGTCGGACATGCAGCAACAGACAGCTAGCCGACCCAAAATATACAAGATAATTCATACTGAATGTTTCATCAACTGTCATATTTACCTTAAATTATTAAACTACAGGTTAAACTGACACAAAACGTCCACACAACATCCACACAGTTTCTTGCTTTAAGAAGCTAAGTAGGTTTTGATTTTGCTTCACAGCCAGTATTAGTAAACATGATGAACATCAAACTTGGGACTCAGGTCACAACTTCTCCATGAGAGCGTTTTAGAGTTGTTGAATTGTGTATTTGATGAGTTTTAAGAGGGACAGGGGACCTTGTACCGTTCACCTCCATTGTGTTCACTGAGCAGCTCATGTCTCTGCCCCGTGGATCTCAAACAACATGCACCGATAATTAAAGGCAATGAACCTACTTCTATGACTATAGGGATTATGGCAATAGGCAAATTTGCCAAAATGTTGAACTATCCCTTTAAGTCACTGACAGGAGCCACAAAAGACACTACTAGCCTACAGGTTTTTTCAGTTTTCAGAGTTTACAATACCTTTTGATGTCATTCCCTTTCAACACATGATTGTATTTAGTCTGAATGCCCATGAAGGCCAAAGTTATACATTGGTGGGTCAGGTCGGTATAAATGTCTGTGGAGGAGATTATTACTTCGTAGAACTTCTCTTTTGTATTTGCTTTGAGAACATAGCAAGAAACCAATATAATCATAGTGCTTGGCAAACGCTGCATTTATGTTAGCTTAATTTCATTGTTTTCACACATGGTACTGTAGCCTACTTCCTGAGGAGGTCATCACAGAATAAAGAAACATGGGAATGAGCAGCTATGTCAAAAGTTTCACAGCAGCTCATTGTACTATTATTTATTTGTTGTTATTTGAAATATATATATTTTAACCTTTTTTTGGGGCAGTTTGCCACTTACCTTTGTGCCATTAAAGGTTACGCACCAGACTTGAACTACTTAAATTTCAATAAAAACAGGAAAAATTTGGGTGTTCTGAAACCTTTGACCGGTAGTGTAAACTAAATGCTGAGTCTTAAGAAAAGGAAGAGTCTGGACAACAATAATATTCCATAACCAGCATATCTCTTTCAGTACACACTGTCTGTTTTAACAGTCAGAGTTTCTAAAAATGAATGGAGCCCTTGATAATACAACAAAGAGGCCAAAAATGAAAGATCTAATTTTCTTTGTTTTCCCTCAGGGAACATGATATTGTGATGGTCAGAAGTGCATTAGCCACAAATAACTATTTAAGAGTTTGTACTGGCAATGACCAGAAACCTAATAGGGCTTCACAGAATATAATAATGTCACATAAGGAAGATGGACAGGATCTCATGGTGCAATAGGATGTGTTTATCAACCAGCGACTGTGGATATTAATTAAAAGTATACAATATTATCTATATGTGTTATGTAGGGACTCGCGCCACACGGCTATGGACAAAATTGTGCCTATAGAGAACTAGTACCAGTTCAGGAGAAGTTGGACAAAGAAGCTGTATCCAAAACAGCATATTGTTGTTGCTGTTGTTTTGGCCATTACGGAGTCAAATTACTTAACAACTGCTGACAACCCTTTGCCCTAGCATGTTGGCAAGCAACTGTCTATTTGCAAACCTGAAATACTTAGCATTAAGCAATTAGGATTCATTTGTTTAGTTTTTTTCTGGCCACCTGTCAAATATATCAAATGCAAATATTTTCCACTCGACCCTGAAGGCTCCAGGCAACAGCAAGTACCGTTTTATTCATTTAAGATTTTATTCTAGAAATATGAGAATCTCCCTGAAAGAGCAGTAAATTCTGTTTATTTGTATTTGTTGAAAGTAGGGAATTATCCTCAGGTTATTTAAAGCCCCTAAATTCAAAAACAAGATCAAGGACATCCTCAGTTTGTGGATGGTAGACAGCAGTCAGTAACCAGGTTTCCATCAAATTTACCACAGAATTTTTGATAAAATCAGCCAAACAGTGAAGGCACATGTCCTTCCATACTCATTATCCAGTCAGATGAGGAGACAACATGATGACGCATCTATCAGTGCAAGAAAACTGAAAACATGTCTGCTTGTGATATATTTGCTCAAATTGACAGTGCAGACACAAGTGATGCTGAGTGCTGCTGTTGAGGTTTATGAGTCAGTATTTTGGAAAACCAAAAACCTGCACTAAAAGACTCTTAAAGAAAGAGAGAGTTTGAGTTTTCTTTGTCACCTCACAGTCTTTTGATCTACTTTAAATGAAAAGATTATTCAGTGGAGGTTTAAATGTATGATAAGAAATAGACGACCTGCATTCCAGAAGCTGAAATAGTGTATTTGAGTGGGGGCACTGTGGGAATTATGGGCTGTAAACACATACCTACCCTGGTTTTCGTGAGGATCCTCCCAGGCATGAAGCATGTGAGTAACACTGGAACAAACTTAACAAAGCCTGCTCTGAGTCCCTGAGCACCTGCACACAAGGACCTGTGGAGAACCAGCAGGATTATCAATGAGAAAAATATGCTGACGGCCGTGAGGTGGAGGTCATTCATTACACATGTGCGCACTTACACACACACACACACACACACAGACCTGCACTGAAGTACACATAGGTACATGCGTATGCACAGAGCATCCTCCCTGCAGCCAGAGGGGAATGGGATGTACCTGTAACTCTGTAGCTCTTTCATTAGTCTTCCATGCATAGTGTACACACGCATATTTATAAATGCACATACAAATCATTAAGTTACACTGATGATGGTGCCTGTTACTGGCAGGTGGGAGTACACAAGTGTGTCTGCACAAGCATGTAAAATCCTTACACACACACCCTCCTGTGAATACATAAATGACTGTAAAGTGTGCTGTTCTTGTTATTCATACGCATCATGTGAACATCCTGACACAAGGTGAAGTTCCTGATTTATCCTTCAACTTCAAATTTAATTTAATTTCAAAGAACATTGAGTCCAGAAATTTTGATTATTGCCTGCAGTCATGGCAACAGCTCTGACTGACAGATCAAACCATCACCCACTGCATATGTTGTTGTATGTTGATGATTTACTTGAATAGGGGTGCATTGCTAGGGCCTGCATAATGGTGGCGAACGGAGCAGAGACGGATTATGTGGAAATCATTATGGGAGTCATCTAACAGACAGTCCCACAGGTGCTCTCTGCCTGGCTCATTGAAACAGCCTATCATATTACTGGACGCTACAAGTGACAGGCAAAGAGCCAATCATTGAAGAGCTGTGAAGTTCAATTGAGGCACCATGGCCATGTGTGTTTGTTTACAACAGAACAGCATGTAGTGAGAACACGAGGACTATTACTGTGAGTCAGAAGCAGCAGCAGTGATAATGAAGTAGTGACAGTCCGCCGCTAATTAATTTGTGACGAAATCCAGGCATTATGTCATGGGGATGTCATTGAAAAAAAACGATAACCATATGGACAGATATTACATTTTTATGCTAATATCGAGCCAATATTATCAGTCGGCCGATATTATGGGACATCCCTAATATCACCTGTATCACTTTGAAAATAAAAATGAGGCACAGTAAAATATATTCATGTTCATTCATTATTTTTACTTAATTGGGTGGAACAGGTTTTAGGCCACTTACATTATGCTTTGCTGAATTTGTGAGGTATTAATTCTTCTCCGTGTTGCAGCCAGGCTACAAAATCAACTTTTTTCCAAGAGTCACAGTATATGGGTGTTGTCTCTATTGTGCAACCAGTGATGGGGCCATAAGAACAGAAGGTGGTCAGATAGTCAGTCTCACTGACATTTTTTGGTT
Source organism: Selene dorsalis (assembly GCA_900303245.1). Lineage (NCBI taxonomy): Eukaryota > Metazoa > Chordata > Actinopteri > Carangiformes > Carangidae > Selene > Selene dorsalis. The sequence goes on from OMNW01007896.1 coordinate 16,353, forward strand.
CAGTCATGTTTTGTGTTGTTTACAACAATAGTGGACAGAATGAGTGCAGCCTAGGTTGATCAATTAAGCCTGATTAGGTTGTGTTAGTGTTAGTGTGTGTGTGTGTGTGTGTGTGTGTGTGTGTGTGTGTGTGTGTGTGTGTGTGTGTGTGTGCATGTGCATGCGTGTGTGCATGCATCTACCTCTGTGCCAAGTTGTCCTAATGAGCCATGCCAAACAGTTAATTTACCTGACTGATGTTCAC
>OMNW01007896.1:18574-34748 GCA_900303245.1 Selene dorsalis
GTTCCAGAGGCAGGGGGCAGAGCAGCTGAAGGCTCTGGCCTCCAGTGGTGGACGGACGGGCTGGAGGCACAATGAGGCTGATTGACCTGAGTGTCCGGGAAGGGGTGTTGATGTGGAGGAGGTCAGAGAGGTATGGGGGAGCGAGGTTATGGATGGCCCAGAAGCCATCAAACCAAACATTTGACATTATAAGAGATTTCTAGAGGCCACTCTAGTTTTTCCAACAAGCTTCTGTGACCTCACCTCTACAGTAGATGGCACTAAATCCTTCACACTTAGTTTTTTAACCCCTTAAAACCCACTGGTCTGGGGTCACAAAATCTTTTGACTTTAGCCCTGTTTAAACAGGATGCTCAAAATGGGAATGTTCTGCCTTTATTTCACAGGTCTGAACACGGTTAATGGTATATCACTGTTGTTGCTCCTTTAAACCTGCAGTGGAGAAGTCATCAAGATGAATTTGCATCCGTGTGAAATATGGCAAGCTAAATCTGTTACGTTTCATGTCATAATGCTGACATGCGATCTAAAATTATATGCATGGGTGGAATATTATATTAATGTTGTTTGGTTCAGTCTAAGCAAACAGTCAGCATAATGGAGAGTTTTCTTAATTGACCTGAACATCCACAGCTGATGTGTGATCTGCATCTAGGCCTGTGAATAAAACACTTGTGATTGATGTTTCATTTCAACATTAATAAATACACTGTTTATAAGTGTTTGTAAAAAACAAAGACATAAAAAAGTTGGATAATTTATCGTATTGAAAGATAGCTTGTCAGGATATGTAATATATTACAAAATTGGCCTCATAATGATTAATCACATTAATCAGCAACGTTTTGTTATCATGTTAATAGGAAATATAATCTGGCAATTATGCCATTATCATATGTTTATGATACCACAGAAAATATCCCCAGCAGCTGTGATTGCAGCGTGATGAAAATGGTGACTCTCCATTTTGCACTTTTTTTCCCCTGTGAATTTCTTACCTGCTACAAATCCATCATTTCAATCAGCTTGATAGCTGCAGTCTCATTAATTAGAAATCTGATCCTATTATCTTTCTCATCCCAGGAACAGTTTGAGGCGAAAACAATTCTAAAAAAACAAAAGAAAATAACAATGAGATAATATCTGACGCATACACATTAAACAGAACAAACATTATTTGTCACAATACTTAATGATTTTGCCACTCGCATTTGCAAAAATCATTAGTGGTGTTATTTGCCTGCTGTGCTGAGGTGTTAGCAAGCGCCGGCTAATATCAGCTGTGAATATGCACAACCATGTTCTCTATCAGTCTCTGAACAGTGTGTTGTCTCTCTTCACACCACCAGCTGAGACACACGGCCACAGTCAGCAGCAATTCCCAGTCTGACAATGTCTCACTGTGCGTGTGTGTGTGGGACTACATATGGGGACTAATATCAGATTGCAGACCAGTCAAGTGGGGACGGTCCCCAGTTCTGAATAAGCTTGAGCTCATGCAGGTAGTCTCCAGGAAATTCAAGCATTCATATGTGAGTCTACTGTATGTCCCCAGAACTGACCTAAGTGTGTGTGTGTGTGTGTGTGTGTGTGTGTGTGTGTGTGTGTGTGGTCTTTGATTCTCATTAGTCCTCACAGACAGCTCAATATGTTTGCTGTGGTTGACATCTTTGTTGATGGGCCCTGAGGTGATCATGTGATCTTGTTTTTTTGCTTGTGTGCATTTGCGGTTCGACATCATCTACCCACCAGTCTGCCGCTCAGTCTGCTCCTCAATCTTTGTTTCTATTTTATCAGCACCAGAGACACTAATTTAAACCAGAACTATTTGGTTTTGTTCCAGGGGTAGGAAAAACCTCATTCTGTACCAAACTGACATCTCTAATCATGTAAATAAACAAGAATGACATCACTTGATGGTATGTTGTATGATTCACTCTACTGGTCTATACATGGGTGGTACTTATTTTAAATGATGCAGTGCAGTTGCATCAGAGGTCCAAACGTTACAGGTTAAACATGAACTTCTTTAATTTATATCTTTCAAATATTATTTCAAATTTTACATGTCAGTTTTTCAAGTGCCCAACTGTGTTTTCATTTTCTATCTATGAATACACAGAAACTGCCAATTATTAGAGAATGTACTGTAAGGCATCCGGAGTATGATATTACTGTACTATTTCTTGGCTCGCAGTCAATTGCTAGAGTCTCCATTGGTTACCTGGCAACTGGCCCTGGACAAGAAATAACCCTGTGTAAAATGGTGAATTAACATGTTGACTCTCCTCTCCTGATTAAAAACAGACACTGCATGTCTGTTATTGCTTTATAGAGGTGCTGTATTACTGTTTCCCAATTATAATAAAAATTGTGGCTGGTAGGATTTTCTTGGTGAGCAGGAGGTTGTGTGTTGACAGGTTTGGCAAACACAACTGCCACCAGCGCCTGCCACTGTGTGGAGAAATAGTCTGAGACATTATATATTTTTACCTAATCAAATGAAGAGGCTATCAAAGTTTGGTTTAAAATCTGATTTCCTTAACATTTTACTCAGATAAAAATCATCTGCATCCATGCTGATTAGCCTGCCTACCAGCAAATCCATGTTAATTACAACTGTACTAGTAACACCCTACCACTCCAGTTACTTATTCATACATATACACTTGCATGGTGAGCATGAATAGAGGCCATGGTGGCTGAATGCATTATATATTTTTTAAACACCTGTACCTGCTGATTCCAGGTCTGTCTAAAGCTCCTTGGCTCTTGGACAGCTCTTCTGAGTTTTCTTGTACTCTGTCAGAAATCTTGCAGGAGCACTTGGTTTATGGTAAAATGATGTTCTTTTCACTTCCGGCCTCAACGGTGCATTCAGAGGTTCAGTAACACGTCTGTAATCAACGGCGTCAGTGTGTTCTTCAACATAAGGTTGTGATGATCTTGAGGGAGCTCTTTGCTTTTACCAACCATGAGATGCTTCTTGTGTGACACCTTGGTGATGAGAAACCTTTTTATAGGCGTCAGTGAGGACTAAAGCAGCTGATATTAATGAGCACTGATAGGAGACAGGAGCACTTTCTAAACACTGACAGATTCCAGCTGCTTTCTTGTCTTTCATTCCCTTCAGCGCCTCCACCTTTTCTTCTTATTTCCTGTGTCATTTCACTTTATTATACATCACTTCATTAATTCCCCCTGTGATTCTTTCCTCTCTATTCACATGCAACTTTTGTAGTCTTGCTCTTATTTGTGCATTGTTCTACAGCATTATCTATTTGGAAAAAGCTGCTTGTATGCTTCAGAATAATATGAATAATATATTTCTCCTTGTGGATTAAACATGGAGTCAAACAGAGACTAATTCTATTCATGTCTCAACCATTGTGACAACTACACCTGTATTTTTGTTTTGTTTATGTTTTCACTTAATTTTTCGCTTGTCTCTCCAACTTAAAAAAAATGAGAATCTTATCTTATATATTTTTAAAGGCATCATCTGTTTATTCTCTACATTTACTGTTACGAACACAAATCCCTTCTTTATATTTAACATTTTCAAACTTAGATATATGTTGGAATAAAGACTCTCTATAGCTCTCTTTTAGCTCTGTTAGCTGTACTGTGGTGATGTGGTGCAAATACTTGATCCAATGCAATTTCTTTTCAATCTTGCACACTCATGATGTCCGTCATTATTCAGAATTTCCCATTTCTCAAGTCAGTGGGATTTGTTCCTCACTTGGTGGTTCATCAGGTACATGCAGCTTAAGACGAACAGTCAAGACATGTTTGCTTCATGAAGGTTTCTGTGTCCAGTTGTGTTTAAAATTGTGTTAAAGAGGCGTTCTCTGTATTCTGAACCACACAGTTTAATCAATGCAGTTTCAACACAAACCAGACGTTGAAACGCATTTAGCTTGGATTTGAACATTTTCTAAACAGGATATAGTTTGAAGGGTAAAAGAAGTGACTTTAAATTATGAAATGTCATGAGATGTATGTATGACAAGAAGTTGAGGGTTGGCTGCAGGAACTCAACATCTGTACAAAGGTTCAGAAGAGGATCAAGGAACTTGGAACCTCTGCAAAAGAGCATGCATGGAAATCCAATAAATGTTTAAGTGTATGTACCTAAACAGCAGGGTGCTACACTCAGATCCAGTGGCGATACAACATATTGCATATTGTTGATATTTTGTTTGAGGTTCTTCATAATCAAGTTTGACGCAACTTGACTGTCGTCATTCTCTTCTTCTCTCTCCTCGCTGAACTTAATCTGCCAAATATTTGATCAGATCACAGCAAAAACATTAATAAATTCCAAGGAAAGGTTTATTTTACAAAAACCTGTACCCTGCTGCTTGCTTGTTTTTAGTAACTCAATCTTTGCATTTACATTCTTTGTACTATTTGGATGTGAAAAGTTCTGTTTGGCCTGGTCCCCACGTTTGCAGATTCTGCTGTTACACCCATGAGCCTTGTGATGACATCATGCAGAAAAATCCCAGCTAGTTTCCCAAACAATGGCATCATCCAGAGTGAATACTCGTCTCAGGATTAACAGGGGTGTGCAGCGGCACAGATCAGATACCTCACTGAATCTGAGGGCTCATCAGACTTGATGAGAAAATGTACCTCACCATTAAAGGATTTCATCCCTCCATAGCTGTAGTCTTTTGTTGCGGGTTAAGTTTGCTGTCTGCCATGCAAGTTAGTATTTATGTTCTCTGTTATTGGTATGCTTGTACTTAATCTGGTACTCTGTGAAAAATATTTGATCTCTGCTCATGGTAAAAAGACACCTCAAAATTAGTTTTTTTCAGTAATGATGGTGATAGTGATAATAATATTAATCTTGATGATGAATTTTCTGATGCACTAGATAAACCACCTGAGAAAGCTTCTTTGATTGGCTGAAGAATCTATACCTGGTTTTGCAGCAGTCACTCCCAAGACACTTTCACCACGTGTGCTCTTTATGTCCAGTCTATTCTGTAATCTTATTTTGCTGCTGTCACTGCAGAAAACCCAGCTTCACAAAGATGATATGTTTGAAATGGAAACAAAGTTAAAGTGACAGTAACCTTAACAAATACCAAGCAGTTTGCTTCTCCAGAGCTGCCAGGGGCTACTATCGTACTGCACAATGACTGTGCATGTTGATTGTTGAACCACTGTGATTAGGCCATATGCAAATAGTTTGTTCTTTCAATAAAAAGGTCCCCAAAATCTGATAGAAATCAGATAAATACAGATAGATATTATGGTTGTGTGATGTTATCACAATGTATAACATTCATGGACTGAAAGGCAAAGTCTGTACCAAAGGCTAATGCAAATATTATCACCCTCTTGGCGACATGGGTTAAAGCAGGGTATGACAAAATTCATCCGGATGTGTCCTCTGGGGAAGAACCATGATGGAGGGAAATGTACATTCATTTGCATTTCTTTGTGTCATCCTCTCTAAGGCAGCCAGCTTTGGCGTGGGGTCATGTCCCTCTCCCTAAAAGAGTGTTAGGGTTGGGTAAACTAACAGGGGAAAAAGGCTCTTTTGAAATTGGGATGAGCCACAGCATTGAGTTCAATCACCAGGAAATAAAATGTAACCAGTGTCCTCTCACGGAGCTAACGAGAGCCAGATCCTGACCTCTGACCCTGGCATGCTAGAGGTCGCCACGCTCATGTGAAATTAAGAGCTATTAACGGAGAGGTCATGGCTAATGAGGACCCCTCTCTGGATGTCCGAGGAGAGCTCAGCCTGTGGAATGTGGACTCCTCATGTGCCCTGGGAGAAGTTAGCAGCACCGACTCGTGATGCGGGGTAAAGTGACAGTACACACCACATTTTAAGCATTTACTGGTTTTGGGTAGCAGTTTAGCTTATTACAGAAATAGGGAGTGCTAAAACAAAAATGTTTTTGGCTCCAGGAACCAAATATTCATGCAAAAACTTTTTTTTCTGTCCCTGCAGGCAAAACACATCCAACACTTGACAGCTCCAGGCTGGATTTCCTTTAAATTTGCTGTGGACATTCATGTTTCCCAGCAGCAGATGAATCCTGAGGCTTTTGGTGACCCTCTGACCTTTCCTGTAGTCATCCCTCCGAGCAAAATTTTGGTATTTCACAAGGTATCACAAAACCCCGGCCGGCCGGGCCCCTCCCCCCCCATTAGGTTTCCAGTCCATATTCATGTTCTTTAAGAGATGATTAATTTAGGTGATTTCCTGCAGCACCAACACTCGCCCAAAGGTTTTTTCTTTTTTAAAGAAAAAAAAGGGGAAAAATTGTAGGGACTCAAATTAAAACTTTTAATATATACTTGCTCTAAAAGAGGCAAATCGCAACTGTGAAATTTGTTTCTGAAATTCTGATAGGATACTCCGAGAAAACTAATTTCTGCCGAGATTACTTTTGGTTAGTTAAAATTTCCAGCTTTCTGTATTTGTTGTGTTCCCTCTATGTCCTTTTCACTGCTTTGAAGTGGGTGGGGCTGGAAAAAGGGGACTTCCGTACACCAATCAGGATTGGGCAACATTTGAATTGAAATCTAATGACAGTTGGTGGTTGATTAAATGTCACCAAACCACAGTCACGCAGTCCTGATGAACCAGATTAACTGAGCCTGGAGTGTTTTTGTTGTTGTTGTTGTTATCCAGGTTTACCTGTTGTTTATGTGCATTAATACGTCAGTACATTAACAACCTCTCACCCGCATTTTACCTCTTGACAATCATGTTTGTATTGAAGTGGTAATGAGCTGTGCAATCACTTTGGGTTGGAATGGGCTTCAGGTGCAGGAGCTTGATTTGAGTTGAAGCTGTAAAGTAGTTGTATAGCTGCTTCATAGAGCCGGTGCAGTGTGTATAATACATGCATGTCTGTGCAAGTATGTAAGTACATTTACGTGAGCGAGTGCATGTGTGGCTGAATGCACCCACATGTCCTGCTCCAGACCTCATATGGTTATGATTCAATTTTCTGCATCTGAATGTGGCTACTGTCCGCCAGTGCTGATATGAACTAACTGGATTCCAAATATCTCATTGTGGTTATTTGATTACAGTTCATTATGCTGTGAACTCTTGCCTCTCTGTGCTGCTGTAATACATGCAGCAGGAGGCGCTGCAGGTCACATGGCCTTTATCACCTCCTTTGAGAGGTCTGTGGGTGTCAATGATGTCAACTGTTCTGTTAAGCTCACACAGCTATAAGGGATAATATATGAGAAGTTTTTTCTTTTCTTTCTTCGCTCTGTCACCCTGTCCACTGTTAACGCATTGTAACACATATTGCATGATCATCCTTGTGGTATCCACACACCCTGACACTGTTGAGTCAGCACAGCTGCATTAGCCAAATGTTGTTACTGCATGCAAATAAGATCATGCCCTGATAAGTGAAACTAGAAATACAGGTGACTTGAACTCAGTGACAGTTTTGGGCACACATAAGGACTTGGAACTGAACTCATGTTCAGTTGAGATAACAGGTAACGGTGACATCTACCCTGCTTGGAGGCAAAACAAACCATCTCATGACAGCTGCTGCTTGTAGATGCACACTGGAGCTACATGTTTTACTGAGTCGACAAGACACAAAACACAAGACTCAAGAAAAATAATGATATCTAAATCTTTAAAATGAACAAATAAGAATTGGCAAAATTATAATAGTGCAACTTATCAGTGTTCTACTACTGGCACAAACACACATAGTAGCTCCATTACATTTAATCAACATAGACTGCCAGTTAATAAATCAGTCATCGGTCACACCCTCTAATTTCTTAACACTGTTCCACATAACTATCAGGGATATTTAAAAGAGATATATCAACAGTTGCCCTTTTAGCATATTGATACGCAACTTTTCAGAACATCTGAAAAAAGAAGACAGCCTCTAAAATGATGTGGCGCTTAACAACAGGTACAAACGGATATGATATGCTGTATAAATAACACATTTTGCTAAGTAGGATGAAACCTAATATGACTGTTTTTATGTGTCTGCAGACTTTGAAATGAACCCACAATGCAAACACAAAGTCACCTTATAGGACACACTGAGAGGAACTGATATCCAAACTGTCCAACCATGACCAATTACTGTCACGGTTCCTGATGCTGAACACACAAAGGTTGGGCAGTAGCTACATCATAATCAGATACTGTATCTAACATGGAAACTTCAGAAATCTAAAATGTCTAATATGTTTTGAATTTTATATAATAATGCTAAAAATGCTAAGCTAACATGCTCCCAAACCATACAGCATTCCCAAACTTCTGTTTTCTGTTTTGTTATATTTATTTATTATTAGTGAAGCAGTTTAATTAATGTCTGATGTGAATATTGTTTCACTCCCTGTTAGCATAATATAGGTATATATATTGCAGTCACCCTTGCCCACTGGATGTGTATCTGATCAGCTGCATTGTGGAGCAGAGCCTATAGTTGCTGGAGTCTTAAGAGCACAAAATAAAGGAAGAACTACAACTTTGCTTAGGGTCTCCCCATTCGCAAAACCACCAACCCCAACCCCCTCCCATTTCCACCTCCCACCACTCCCCTTTACTCACTGTCACCTCTCCACCCCTCTAATCCTGTCACCCATTAGTCCTCTACCTCAACCCTCATCCCAATGCCCCTTTCAACCTCCTAACCCCCACCCCCCTGTATTAAATAGCTTGCTAAATTATTTTGAAATATATGTGTAACTTTCACTCTCTAATGGACAGATACACTATTTTACATGATCCTGCTGGGAGAAGCTGTTAGATGATGGTAAACTGCGGCCACAACAGTTTTCAACCAGTGTATTTCCTCAAAGACAGCCTGAGCCATTAATTAACCACAATGTTAAATACTTTTTTAAGGGTTGTATTAGAGGCCGCTCTTTTTTTAATTCCCTCTGTTTGATACTCTGAGTATAAGTGGTCACTAAAGTATTTTAGGATAAAGTCTTATTTTGAGTTGTGCTGCTGCAAATTTACATACTAATACAAATTCATTACTTTCTTTGGTCATTTCAGATTAAAAGCCCTCTTTTGGTGGACAGAAACCCTTTTTCATAACAAGGCTTTTCTTGCTGTGCTGTAGTCAAAGTATTGTCTCCTTTCCAGTACCTAGTCTTTTCTTCCTATTCATATGTGCTAGTTTCTATAGTGTAGCTACGCCTACAAGAGCAATTCTGCAAAACACTCCCAATACACATAAGCTTCAAATTCAGAAATGCAATGCAAATTGACAGGAATCTATGCTGATATTGTCTTGTGGAATATGGGTCACATTAGTCAGATTCTTTGTGGAGCAGTAGCTTTTAAAAAACAGCAAATAGATGTATGGAAGCAAAAGAATATCTTAATCCCACCATAATCCATAAGGAAAACAACTGAGGGCTGAAACATGATCCATCTTATTGTTGTGTTCTGTAAAAGGTGAGGAGTATTTACTGATGACAACAGGGACACAAAGTCACTACATGAGAGCAAAGCACTTCAGACACCAGATAAGTCCTGTTTACATTCTCCAGTTTTCAGATAATTAAGCTTGATTATCTTAAGTGTGAGAGGTTAGCTTATCTAAACTAACACGGTGGGAGACTGAGACAGTGAGAGGAATCCTCATGTGGTTTCACTTTATTTCTGCTTTTGTCACTTGTAAATACGGCAGTACATAATGATTGCACTAATGCAGAGCACAGTCAGTGCAGCGTGTCTGGTTCAGGTTGAGAGATTAGTCAGCAAAGCAAAACTAAAACCACTGGGAGGCAGATGACGTCTTTATGCTGTTACATTTTAATTGTTCTTTCTTTAATTTTTTTTTAACCTGAGATAAGATTTTAATCTTATTTCTTGAAAGGGACAGATGTGGTGCAATCGAATGCTTTAACACTAAAGGCCTGATTGAATGTTTCTGGTAAAATGTTGCATGTTTGGTTGATGCATCAGCCTGCACATTTATTTGTGGTTGATGTCAAGTTTGCACACCTTTTTACACACACAAACCTTAAGTTAATCAGGCCCTAAATGACAGTGTGTCGATGCCCCTCAAAACACTTTGTTAAGTTCAGGTCGATATTCTAGTCTATGTTGAAACAAACCACAACTTTTCCCAATCTTAACCAACCTGTCACTGCAGTTTACCACAGAACTCATATTCATTCCAAGTCCTTTGCTTATCAAGACCCTTTGCTACAAATTCTGGGCACAACAAGGTGGACAGGGAAAAAACGCTACCGGTGTTTCTGGCAAAACTATTGAATGGAACTGGAGATGTAGTCCACAACCAAACAGCTGTTGCACCTCCCAGGTACAGGTGTATTTGAAATAAGATCACTCGGGTGAGCAGAGAGTCCACAGAGCTTTTAATGCAATGTCCAAAAGCAACATTTTGAATTACTAATGATTTAAGTGTGTTTGTTATGCACAGCTGTGTAATACCTCAATTCCATAATAGCCTACTGCTGATGCTTTTGCTATATAGCTAATGTAAGCATTGGCAGCTTTGTGTTTACCAGTTTGAAATGGTGCAGATTCAGCATCAGTTATCATCATTCCTCAACCTAAGAGCTGTTTAGGTTGAAGGCAACACTAATGTTATCTCTTATTTCCATCACTATTATCTTCCACTGAACATGCTAGTCACTCAGGTTACCATGCACTCCAGACCATGACACCCTCCGAACCCACTGTGGCTTCCTATCTGCCCTACAGACATAGGTTGCTCAGCCAGCATCTTATGATCTCTTGTACTATAAATGACAACAATGCCTTGTCATCAATAACAAAAAAGAAGATTTGGTGTCTAAATGTCTGTGTTTTGATAGATAACTCTCAGAGAGTGTGTCTCCAGACCCAGGACTCTGACCAGTGTATCAGCAGTGTATCTGCTGCTGTTGAATCTGAGAGCTGCCACATAATGGATAGCTGGGGCGGCAGAGTAAACAGTCCGGGGCGTGAACTGTGTGCAGGGGAGTTCAGACATGCTGATTTATGGCCTAAATGATATATCACCTTCTCATTGTAAGAGGTCATCCTCCTGACTGAGGAAGATCTGTGGATTCAGCTGTGGCCTCCGTGACCTGCAGCCAGGCCTGCCGATGCAGCCTGGAGCCTCAGTGCCAGTCAGGTTCTCCTCCTCCTCCTTGTCCGTCATCTCCTCCTCACCCCCCTACCCCCCACCCCCCAACAGCCTCTACTATCTATCTCTTACTTTTCATTCTCATATTCCTTGTCCTACTCTTACCCTGACATGTCTTTGTGCTCCTGCTTTTATTTCTCCTCCACTTTCTGTCTCAAATTTCACAAAAGCCTCTGCCTTTTCCATCTTCTGGCACTTCTCCTGTTTCACCATTTAACCTTCTCCTCCTTTTTCTATACCCATTCCCCTCTTGCTCCCTTCCCTTCACACCCCTGTTACTCCTTATCTCACCTCTGTGCTCCTCCTTTCATTCCTCATCCTCTCTTAGTGGTAAAAGTGTCCTGCCATTTGCTTCTATTCATCTTCCTTCTCTTTTCTCTACTTAATCAGACTACATGCACTAGCCCTCATTTTGTCATCATTTAAGTGTCCATTGCAAATGGACCTCTTTCACACTTAATGAGCAGCGTGCCTTATTGTAACACTGTTTACATGATGTTTGTGCAATGAAACTTTATGTTTGGATGAGGAGTGATTGCGATTAACTCACCTGCACATCTGTGGCCCTCACTTTATGTTGTGATTGTCCAGGTGTATAAAAGAGTGAGAGTAAGCAGCTTTGAACTTCTCTCTCAGGCTTCTGTGTTTGCGTGATTCATTGTGTCAAGGCTAGACAAACACAATATTACTCAGGCGTCAGGCAGTGGGTAGCAGCCAGTGGAGGCTGAGACTGCAGGCCGACCTTATCTCCACGCATCTCCGGACGTGATGACCTAAGGTAACTCCACTTGCATGAATATTCTTATTGAAAATACTGGCTCCTCTTTATTTTATTGTTCACTGGCTGACAACCCATAGTGTTGAGAAAAGGCACAAAAGAGCGTTGTTAAAACACATCCTGCTCTTTTATCAGAGTTGTAAACGCAAAACTCTTCTCTCAAACTAAATTGACAAAACCGCTGATTCTTTTTGCAAAACCAAACCATCGCCTCAAAATAGTTTAACCTGCGCTCAAAACCGAACAATGTCGTCAGATCTTGTACTAATCGGTGAAAATAGAAACAGTGCTGAGTAGTCATTACACACGACATCAAAATATGGAAAACAGTGTTCAGGGCATGTAGCACATTTTACATCCCCAAAAGTAAAGGAAAAAAAAGATTTTACAGCTCTGTGGATTTAGCATAAACTTTAGTAATAGGTACTGTGAAAAAAAATCCATTGTGAAAATGAAAGTCTACAGTCTATACTGCACTGTAAAAGGTAGAAAAATCAAAAGACTGTACACACTTGATCACGTAGTCATTCATCTGGTCTTTGGGCGGGGTCAGGCCACCGCACTTCATCGACATTACATGCTACATTTTGCAGTGTAGCATTTTGCAATACTTGCAATTCTACAAAAAGTGAATGTGCAAAATATCTGTAATGTAATGTTTTGTAATATATCTACAGTAGTACTCTAAACTTACAATGATAAAACAGGACACTAAAGAGGACTGTACCTGTTCTCTTGTCTAACTCTCCAGATTATGGTGGACAAACTGGTGTTTGGTTAGACCCTTTGGCCTACCTCCCTCATTGCCATGCCATGCACAAGGACATGGTCTATGACAGTAGCCTGAATGTCATCAGAAATGACCACTCTTTGTCTTCTTGCACTCTGAACTGGCTTATATTGGTTTTCACATTACGAGAAACAAGTGTGATCAACTTTGAGTCGTCGTGTTTAACAAATGATAAATATGTTTCATTTGTGTTTATGTTTTGCCACTTGTTGTGACCATTATGAGTCACAGTGCATCACAGTGACAACTGTGAGAAGGAATGACTGAGATCTGCATATAGTGTTTTACTAGGTGAAGATAGTTTATGGTATTGTCAAAAGGATGTTTGATTCAGTGAATGAGTTTAGAGCAACTCATTCACACAACAGGAATTAGTGTTTTAGCAATTCAGAAAAATTGTAATATGAGTAAATGAAAGTATTATATTTTATTTGAGATGATTTTATTCTATACATTGCAATAATCTCAGTACTTTCTATGCATGGGTTGATGCTATTTCAGGGCTGCTTGAGCCTAAGTTAAATTTTTATGTAAGCACCTTTTCACTACTGTGGATTTGTTCATATTATCTAAGCCTGGCTGAGCCCACTGTGTGCTGGACACATCATATTGGTCCTAGAGTTACTACACTCAGACATCACAGTTTTGGACAGCTTCATATTGAAACATCAGCTTTCAAAAAAGAGATGTTGTAGGTGCCTTCGGGGACTTTGGTTGTTTGTGTGTTTGGTGTTCAGCCTGTTTTTGTGTTTTCATGAAGCCCTGATCCAAGACCTAAGACAGAAAGCAGTCCAAAGACAAACAGAGACAAAAAATAGGTAAATACAGACCATAAGACTGAAAACAAACTGGACGCAAGGTGTTTGCCGGGACAGCAGAACATCTCGGTTTTAATTTCAACACACATATTCATTGATATGATACACTTCTTTCCTCATACAATTCAGTATCATGACGTGCAGCAGACACAGACAGAGAAAACACTTGTTGATGTCATACATGCACCATACCAGCAGCATTACACAAAATGGACACATTTCAGCATAGTTGTCTTCATCTCACACATGAGGAGATATAAATATTGATTTAAAGCTTTTTAGCTGCTGCATGTGGAGACAGTGACACTCTACCGACATTTTCTGTCAACAATAATTCAGAAATGAATTCATAATGGAGTGAATTACAAGGTTCCCGTGACCTGCAGAACTCCATGTGGAGTGATGGAGCTGCAGCGACAGTGAAGCAGCAGTCACCCACACACAAGCCAGGCAGTGTGCTCCCAGCAGAGCAGAGAGGTTGCATTCTTGGTCGTGCAATCATGAGTCCAAACTCACAGGAGTGACACAACACCATACTCAGTTTGCATTAGGTACTGTTGTACACTGTTGTTAGTTACACTGTTGTGCTAATGTAGATCCTAATGACAGATCCCTCTCATTTTACCATGACAAATGACTAAAAACAGTCACCATCCACATACCTCAACAAGGCATATTGAGTGTGTAATATTTATTTAATTCCAGATAGATGTTGATCAGTCAGTTTGTAGTAGCTGACTATCATTTATGGCCATTTCTTCCAGCTTTGCAGCATCTTCTACAAGCTTTATATTCTACAGGTTCTGTAAGTTAGTCAGATCCAGATAGATCCAGGGTCACTACATCATGGAACATTACCATGCACTGGCACTTCCTATTGCTTTAAAGAGGAGCTATGCAGGATTTTTAGCTTAACTAGGCTACATTTGTACCTTAATTAAACAGCTTCAGAAGAATTGTGATGGTTAGATAAATGACTGGTAACTTGTTACAGGGAGAATGGAGCTCTTTGTCTTCCACCTAGCGTCTCTTGGCCAAAAAACAACCTTGCAAGATCAGAGCCTCCGACCCGGTGTCCAGCTCTCCTCTCAGTGGCACCACAACACAAACGTGTTCCGTAACCTGTAATCTCTTGTTTATGATGGATAAGACTGCATACATCAAAACATCGTGTAAGATAAATAATGTTACACATCTCTCCATGGATTGCTTTCTTGCCGGCTTCGTTGAAAACAAATGCACATGGCTGGGAGGAGGGTTAGAAAAACAGAGGAGAAGTGACCAGACCTGCACAGTTCCCTGTTAAATATTTTCAAAAATATTTTCAAAAGCAACTACTCTAGTACTTTAACTAAAAAAATATGTTATGGTACTGAAGTAATATTTGACCAGGAGGTTTTACACACTGATTCAGGCATGTGTGTCGTCCACTTGTCACAGAGCTGTGTGACATGATGATGGTTAGTGTTCTTTGGTTTTTCATGGAGGATAATTTTGATCCAAATCATGAACAGAGACAAAGGAGTCAGTTGTTAAACTTCATGCTCTACTCAGTCCCAGCCCGTCAGCCACTAATAGATAGAGTAGTGACATCGCTCATCAGTATGGAGCAGGTGATCTCCGTCCCTCTGTCTCATCCTCCACTTTCCTTATTATCTCACCTCAGAGTGGCTGCAAATGGACACGGTGATGGGAAGTATTCACCAAGGAGATGTGTGTTTGTGTTCATGCCCCAGTTTTATCCCGCATACTCGAGTGTGATGGTATGCGCATGTGATGTTTTGATATTGAGCGGAGGTAGGAATCACCCGGTGCAGTGTGTTTGTTTGCGTTGTGTGTGTGTGTGTGTGTGTCACCAGACCCTGTCATTCGATTACAGGTCACACTAATCTAATCATCCAGCTGTGAGCAGACGTTTATGAATGGAACTGTAGTCCTGGTGAACACAGACCTTCTGTCTGTCAACACGTTACCTTTTGCTCAATGACAGGCTGTGTCTGGAGCGACTCTGATAGCTGGCGGATGTTTCCCAGGCTGATTACTGTGGGAGTGAGCAGCCTTTGCTTCAATTTAGACACCTCAGCAGCTCCGGGTGGATGTGCAATTGTAAACAAGGGGTCACGGCTGGTCTCCCGAACACATCACCCAGCCCAGGTCTATCTAAAACCTGGAGGATGTCCAGGTGTGACTGAGTACAGGCCTGTCTCAGAGATAAAGCTGTTATCAGTGTGACTTACAGGACTGGACGGGACGAGCGACCCGTCTCCGCTCCCTGAAATCACATTGACAGGAAATGCGGTCCCCTCAGAAGAACTCGGAGGCCTCTCGCCTGCTTTATCATTTCTCGGTTCTGCTTGTGAGCGCTGGCAGCTGATACACATTTTCTCAGGCTCAATCAGCTGAGCGGCTTGAGGTAAAGCCGATCAATACTTTTCATTTTTAACAAAGAGGCAATATTGACTTTCTGAAACAGGCTCTTCAGTGGGCACGGTGGAGACTTTCTTTGCTGTGATAAGAGGCGTATTATTTTAATCATCATCATCTTTCATTTGCTTCTCTCTTATCTGTCGCCCTTACACAGGAAAATGGTTGAGGAGGAGATGGTGGAAAAACAAGAAGTTGCACAGGGCTGGAG
>OMNW01007897.1:0-17058 GCA_900303245.1 Selene dorsalis
ATGCACATATTAGTTAAATTGTCCCTGGCAGGTACCTCAACCACTCACACTTCTTTTTTTATAATAAGTTTGCATTCATTTTTTGCTGAGGGTTTCACCACAACCCATAAAAACTGTTTTAAATGAGCTGCTTTAGCATTTATTAACAGTGCCTGGTGATTTGTAATACTAATGCTGCTCTAATGTGACACCCCAATGTATTTCACACAGAGTTACAAAAGTAATGCGAAAGCCCATTTGATATATAGGCTATTATATGATTCCTCATCTCACTGATAAAACTGTCAAAGTTGCTGCTGTACACACTTATGTAGCTGCTCATAATTTCTTTTTCAGTTATGTATATCATAATAGGTGCCATCTGTGATCCAACTGTAAAGAAAAGCACCACCTTGCCTTGTAAAACCATAACACAAGACTGGAGCCTGCTATCACTAGCAATACATTGTTATCATGACTTTATTATTAAATTATTCCTGATAAATCTCAATTTTGTGCATATTTAGACAATTTCTTCAGCCTATTATTGTCAGACAAAAACTCCATTATGTTGCTATCATGAGATATCAGACATTAATATCTTATGATGATCATGGCTTTATTATCTTGTTATCACAAGATGACAAATTCATGGTTTGGTAAAATCCTGTCCGACTGCCCAATTGATTTTGAAGGAGCCTCTCCATGAAGGAGGCAGATGCGGAAAAGTTAAATGACCAAAATAATGGATAAGCCAACTTGGACTGAATCTTTATCTGCATCAATCCAATTGGACACTGGCGAAGAATGGCCATGAATTTAACCAATTTGTTGGTGGTGATCACAAGAAACATTTTATTTGATGATAATCACATAATTGTGCCAGGGAATCGTTATCAGATATTTTAAGATCAGAAGATAAGTTTTAAGTTGTGAGACACTGTTGTTAATGTATAATGAAATAATGCAATGAAGCTTAATTGCACTAATAATATCACACTGTAAAACAAATGAAAGCTGCTTCACAGCAGCGGTGGGGTCAAGGCAATCTCAGACAAATTTAGGCAATGCTAAGTAACAAGAGACAAAATAGGAAGACAACAAGAACCATTGGCATTACAATGTCCTTTCTGCCTTGGCTGAGGCCTCTGACACCAAGAACCATCTCCTAACTCACTGAACTAATTGGCTTCACAAATGTCATTAGCTAGTCACCATGGTGACAGCAGCTGTCAAGGCAGATTTCAAAAATTGACAAAAAGAACAAAAATCTGAAAATACATAAATTGGATCTTGAGGGTTTGGAGATGTTGGTGTTCTGTTTTTAACGATAAGTGTTTTGCTTCATGAGAGAAAATCCGATATTTAAAAATGCCATTCTTACATTGACTGCGATTGTTCCCATGAGAAGAGAATTCAAAATGTTTTCAGAAATTTAGTTTTTGAGATAAAATTCATGAGGAATATTGACATGGGTTTGGAGTTGAGTAAATCTGGCATGGGGCTGGACCTTTGTGCAGAGTTTGGTGATTTTTCATGGATGGGAAGTAGGATTTTCTAGGAAGAAGAAGAAGAAGCAGAAGAAGAATACTGGCAATATCAATAGGTTCCCAGCAGCAATGCTGCCTGGCCCCTAACAAGACCTAAAAGCACAGCAGAGTCAATGATGGCAGGGAAGTCTGTACATGAAACATCAGGTGGACAAGTGTAGAAAGAAGCAGCAGGAAAAACTGTCAGTAACAGGAATCAGGCAGGTATGCAAACTAAGGTCTGCACAGCTTGGATATGAGCACAAAGGCAATCTGACAAGTGGTGAGTGGAGACCAGGAGCTATACAGAGGGGATGATTAGGTAAATGGGAGTGTGTGTGCGTGTGTGTGTAGGGGTGGAGAGGCCAGCAGGTGGGAAACCTGGGCCTGAAATGACATGAGATGAGATGCTGTGAGAACTGGACGAAAGTTATACTCTGATCTGCAACCTGTGTGACATGATTACAGATAACGCCTTGTTTCAAGATGTTTGAATTCTGATATAATTTAGTGTGCATGCTTCAAATAAAACTCTTGACCTACTGTACAGAGCATTTCAACTTTTATAGAGTGAATTTTGTGTCTTTGATTTCTGTGCCATCATGTCACAAGTGATTCATTTCACTTCTGAAGGCTGAGTAACGTTGGGCACATGTGAATCAAATATCATCAACCATATTTAGAGTTCAGAGGGTTATGTATTTGTCATGCCCCCTGTTGGTTGACACTGATATGTAGCTGCCGCATTGTCTGTCTAATTTTGGATCGCATAGAGTGTGTGTGTGTGTGTGTGTATGAAAAGTACACACATATGAGTTGTTGTATTTATTATTAGAAGTTTTTCAAACAAATGTAGATGAGCCGATCTGATAGAAGCCGGATGAATGTAGTGAATATGTGTCTGTTTGTGTCTATTATAGTGTATTATGCTGCTTATTTGATCAGGTGGCTGCCTCATCCAATTTGAGCCAGGTGCTCACCCATAGGCTGGATCCGTCTGTACACATGGCACTGTTGATGGCATGTAAGCATATCATACTTTGAAGTGTGGAACTTGGAATCTAATTCTTTATAATTGATATGTAAATATAAAGCACTTTGAAGTGTGTATGTGTGTGTGTGGCACAGACTGTATCTGAAAGTGTGATGTCAGATACCCTCAGGCCATGTGCTCCTCTGTTGGTTCAGTGGAGCCTGCTAATGTGGAGAGATAACGCCCACCCCTTCCCTCTCCCAAGCTCACTTCCTCTCCACAGCAGGAAGTCCTGGCCTTTTCCACCCTGACAAAGCCGTGGAGACAGCAGCGTCTCATCAGAGCCTTACCTTTTGGAGCTTTAATAAGCTCTGAGGTGTTTACTCTCTGCTCTATCATCCATGATTTTAATGCTGTGGGGGAAAATGATTAAGAACACAACAGCAGCAGAGTTATTATAGTTACATAAGAAATCATTATGTGACCAAACACAACTTGCACCAACAGCAGATGATGTGATGATATGGTTATAAGCAATCAGCACAGTAGCCATTGAGATATTTTATTACAACTGGCAATGTCCAACCTCATGGTGGTGAGGGATCACCAAATCTGGTCCGATTGTCCTGATGTTAAGATACTTGACCAGCCGTTGGTGCTTAAGGTCAGACGATCACAAAAGGTCAATAGGATTCATCCTCAGGGCACCATGAATACCTGTACAGCATATCATGTTATTGTTCTTATTTTTCAGCCTGCACCCACATTGGTGGATAGACCCAGACATCCATAGCGTTACTGATAGTATTGCTCAAGAACAAGAAAGCTGCACTCTATATTTAACCTTTATGTGCGAATGTGCATTAACATGTCAGCGTTCAAAAGCTGAAAGTTACACAACAGCTACAGATTTTACAGGCGTCGACTACAGTTATATTACCTGTTTTATGTTGTGTGCCAGTGGGCAGTAATCCCAGTTGATTTGTGTCTGGCCGTATCGCAGAACTCTTTGTAGTTTGTTATATAACTGTTTGCATACAGCACAGTGGCAAGAGCTGGTTGCATGAGACCTTTGCTGAGGGACGGGTAAGTGGAGAGCCAGCTTTGGCTTTGAGAAGACCGGCATCCTTTAACTGGTGTCTGGTTGGTGCCCAGAGGACAAACAGTGGCAACACTTTACAGCTGGGTGTTGCTAAAGACTTGATAATAGAAGGTGCACAATGATGCATAGTCCCCAATATGGTTAAATTACAACTCCCCAGTTTAAATGTCAGCTGTTGCCAGTACATAATTATGTGTAAAATATATGGTTACTCATCACCTCCTGAAAACTGTTAGTGCTTTAAACAGGCTCATTAGCCGCAACTTGAAAATTGGTGACTAGCGAGATCTCAAACGCACCACCCACCACACACTTAGACTACACAAACACACAGGCGCAATAATGCACTGCAGCCACCCAGAGGTTCCCGTCTGCATGATTAGCAGGGAGGAGAGAGGGCAGTACCCTTCAGAGGTTTTCTCCTCCACGCCTACAACACTTTTGTTTTCTCAAATAATGATTTTCTTTTGGGTCACCTCTCGGGCCTTTCAGGGCAGTGAAAGTGGATCTGTTCAGGGCTTCTCCATTACATAGCCGATCTGATAGGGAGCAGTAGATAAGTCCCCCCTGTATAATAAATGTCTCATATTTGATCTTCACAGGTGGGAACAATCTCACAACACTGTAGCCAGGCTGCCTCTCTGGGGACAGCTTGCACAAACACCTGCTATTTAGGAGGAGAAAGACATGTCTAGGTGCCAGTTGATGTACACTGCAGCATACACAGTTTCACCAAAATACACACATTGACATGCAGCCGTTTCCTGTGACTCTACACTGTCAGTGTTTGGAAAGGTGAAAGGTTAATATATCCTTGCTTATTCAGCCTGAACAACCTTTCAGGAAGCTTTATGGTGCGAATCGTAAACGAGTTAACCCCCAACCCAGAGCCCTCTCTCCATGCCTCACCTCCCTGCACCACATAAGAGAGAGTGCCTTTGCCTCCCAGGTTCAAAAGTTCAGATCCAGAGCTGGGCAATCATTGACACAGTAAAGCAATACCATTTTAACGGAAGGAAATGTGCTGCGAAATCAAAGGGAATACAAGAAGGGTTGGCTCCAGAATAGACAAGAGATCATAAATACAGTGGAAAGTAAATAGTGGAGGCAGAATGTCAGGCTGCCTTGTTAGCAGGTATAGTATTGCATGGCTGTGGTCTGAATGGGAGGCATTGGAGACATGGGAGGCAACCCTAGCTGTGAGTTATGTTCCCCCAGCTGCTGGGTATGCAGTACGTGTCCCCTCCTTAGCATTCACCAACAGTCAAAGCTGTGGTTTGTCAATCATTTTTCAGGGTGACAATTTCCTCGGTGATCATTGGCCACCTAGATCAGGGGTGTGCTCCACCACAGCCCCCTGTCAGCTCTCCCTCTCAGCCCCACCTAACGCGGCAGTTAACTCTCGAGTGCTTTGTGCCCTGGTATGGTGGAAACACAGTGACCTGCTTTTCAGCTATGCCTTTCTCCATTCTTGTGTCTGAGTCTGTTTCACATGTCACGTAAGAGAAAACAAACATTTACATGCAGCGAATGCTCAAAAAGGAGATTTCAGCAGTTGCTGTTGAACAGGTCGTTGAAGCTGGAGACTATACTGTTTAACAGTCGGACAAAAGCAAATGCTGTAACTTACATTATTGCAAGTGTCACAGTCCTTTGTTCACTGCACTTGAGATATGGCTTGGAAACTTTGCATTGTTCGTTGTTTTGCTGTTATTCACATTTCTTATCTAATGTAAATAGATGAAAGGTTCTTTATATCAGCTATTTTCAAACCACAATCACAGTTTGTTTTTCCAGCAGTGGAAATAGTCAGCAATGCCAAAATTTATGGATTCAGTTGGTGATAAATGCATAGCATAATGGTATTTAGGTAGTTTTGATGTATGGTATTCTGCTCTGAATGGAAGCTTAAGTTCACAGACGAATAAGAACACGCACAGGCTTTAGGAGCTGACCCCAAACCTGTGTTGTTGTTGCCACTGTTTGTATCCAGTAGCAATGGAAACAGGCATTTCCCCATTTTATCTCCCTGTGTTTCCTCCGCTGCACAGATTCAGATTCATTGTAACCTGCATGCTTTACTCTGTCATCGTCTACCCGCTTCTTTAGTCCCTTATATTTTTAAATCTCTTATCTGATATTGTCATGGCAATGCAGAATAAACAAACCATTTTGATAGCTGCAGGTTTTTCAGTTGGAACCTGTCTGTGGGTCCTTTGATCAGAGAGGCCTTTTATTCTGCCAAGAAGCTTGAGAAGCCAGGAGGGGGGCTGGAACGACAATAAAGCAGCCACAAGAGCAACGCTGTGCCTGAGCGTGAGGATAAAGAAGAGCAGCTGACAGTTCTTAGCAAAGTTTCTGAGTTTTTACTGAATTGACCTGGAAGTCTTAATAAATCCTGATTCAGACCACATTATGTCTGATATTAGCCCAACCCAACACATGTGGGACATAGGGAAAAAGCTTAAGTATGACGTATTACAGTTTCTAAACCCTGCCCCCACTTAGCTGACGTTGTTACTTTCCATAATAGCACTGGACATACATAGTAAATACTGGAACCCATCAATAACTGTTGTCAGTGAAAGATTTTATCAGCTTTAACCAGTGCGCTGTGTGTATATGCTTTAACTGCAAGTCGCTGGAAAAGTCCAGGGTTGATGTCATGTTAAAATGACGAAAGGAAAAAAGGAATATACATGATTCAAATCATGTACAGTTCAAATGATGGCTGCCTACATCACATTGTGTTAAAAGACTGAAGCTAAAACCACATATTCGAGACGAGCGGTGATCCCCCTGATCCGTAATCCATGATGATCCCTTTAAAGGAATTAAAGTAAAGAATAGGATAGTTCTTGTGTTCCAGCATTCAGCTCTTAGACGTACTATTAGGATATAATATACCATAGTATTATAAATAAAAATGAGTTTAAACTGTTATTTGTTCCAGCATAGTCCTTGAAAGGTTTGGATGCTCAGTATAAACATGACTGGACCATCAACACTCTGGTTACGTCTGTGCTCTTTCAAACAGTGTGCTCCACTTTTACAAAAGGAAAGAATCTGAAGGTTGAAGAATAACTGATGTGTTTGGCAAATGTAACACAAGCTTAAGCAAGTTTGAGTGGAGCAGCTGGAATGTAAACTTCTCCAGACCAAATGAAGTGCTGTTACTCTAAACTCTGAAGTTGTAGCATCTTGGCTCACACACGGTGGATGCTCCAGTCCCTGACAGGCTGTCCTCTAACCCCACTAACCCCACTAAATAATGTGGTAAGCTTATGCTGTGCTCTTTGAAACTGAAGATATTGTGAGGCTGCTACTATAGCTTAAAATTTCTTCTCTGGGTTGATAGTAATACGTAGATGGCAAACTGACATGGAACAATGTTTTATTTTATCTCAGTGAAAGTGTAACCATGTGACTGTTCACCCTCGGGTCAGGAGCATTATACCCAATTAATCATGGTGACACAGGATGCAGAGTCACTCTCTGCATGCTGTGTGTGTTCTGCTCACCCTGTTTTCTTACTCGGAAGGAAGAAGACAAAACCCAGTGTCACCCCCCGAGTGAGAATATACGGTTTCAGCTTAAGTTTCATTCATAAAAATTTGTTGTTGGAACTGTGAGGTGAAACTGTGAAGTCGTCCTTGGCCCCTTCCCAGACATTTTGCAATTGGTTGAAGTTCAGGGTGTAGCCTTCCTTCCATGTCTCATGTGAAAATTTATAACTATGATAGCCTGATCTGACACTGTGACCATCCTGAAATACACAAATATCACATGATCTGATTTTGGCAGCCATTGGAAAATACTAGCCAACTGTTCCTCAGTACCCTTCCTCTCTAACTCAGGAACACAGCACCGTCTCCTCTGTGCAGTTTCTTAAATGATAGTAAAACTATTCACTCTTTGGTGTTTGGATTTTCAAATATTCAAAAACTTTCAAGTTACTGTTGATAAATGTCAGGTGGCGACACGGCACATAATCATTTGTGGAGTCTGCACATGTTGTGAAAGTAAATCAGTTTTGCTTGTAGAAAGTCTCAGATAAAATGACAGTGTCACTGTGGGACAGGGGGGGTGGCGGCATCGATGGAGCAGGTTTGTGAATGTGTGTTCTTGATGTAGATGTTTGTGACAACACATGCATGTGAAATTCTGCATGAGTGCCGAGCCTCCGCACAGTGACATCACTGCTCATTGGCCCTTTTTGTGGGGGCAAGGCCGGGGAGCAGTGATGCCTGCTACAGAAGGGGAGTGTGGGAACCAAACTGGCCGGTACACAGAGGATGGGGGTGGGGGTAAAAGACGAGGTAAATGTTCTGGAGTCCAACAATCAGCATGTTGATGTCTTCACTGGGTGGCCTAGTTCTTTGGGGGCGACAGGACAGAGAAGGTTGCTGAGTCTCAGGGTGCCATGGGAGCTATGGACAGGGACACACATCACCATCCTGCTGGATGATGGATGAGTTGTGCTCATGGCTAAAAATAACAAGATGGAGTCATTCCATGGGGTGTCAAAATATGTACTCCACTTGATACTGAATCCAACAACGCGTTGCACATGAATGAACTGAGCTGTTGTGAATGTGTCTCTTATTTTCTCAAATAAATGCTTGATACAATATTTCTATCTGTATTTCAAATCCTTATCAGTTAATGAGTGAAACAAATAGACAAATGTGCTTTGAAACTTAACTTTATTTTGATGAAGCCATATGTTAAGACCTGGTTCACTTCCTGTTAGAGGTGAGAAGCAAGTGAGGATTTTTCTCACTATGGTACAGTTTCTGCTGGTTTACACAGGCGGGGGGTTGGAACTGGTCAGAATCCAGTGAGTCATCAGCATTCATGTTAATCATTTAAACAGAAAACACTTTATTCCAAGACTGACATTTAATCAGATGGTTTAGATCTCATAAAAATTACCACTTAATTGCTGTGTTGCGCATTCGGCGCAGTGTGTTTACCCTAATATAGTATACTTGTAAAGATCGTGCATGTGTTGATACTGGACTTTATTTAGAAGACTCTGGCTGTGATGGAGGCTTTGCAACCACTCTGCCACTCTTGTGTTGATACTTCTTGGAGATATTGTTACTTTCAGAAATCCCTTATATTACTCAGAAGCAGATGTAAACCATTTTTACCACTTGGTTGCACATTAAATAGTTGCAAAGAGGACAGAGTAAATTCAGACAAGAAATATCCAATCACAAAGCTTTATCATATATTTATCATGTCATATTTATGTATGCATGCATGTCAAGACAAAACATGATTTCTCAGAAGCAAAGTTGAAGTGATTGAAATTGTTTGCTATCACGTAAACTTACTCCATTGCTATGTTAGAGTCCTGTGTTTCTCTGTTACAGTAAGTAACATTAATTTTATTATTTAAATCAGAACCACTGGTCCCTAACTCCATTTTCAACAATATGATGGAAAATTACCAATCTGACTTGTAGCTGTGGCACAGTCAGATCACTTTCAAGGGAAAAACCACGCACTGTCATTGTGGTGATAGCTTTAGTTCTTCCAGTAGCTCTGTTTTCCAAAGCGGCAGCATCATTTTCTCCCTATTGACACTTCAAACCCCTCCAACACTCTTCCAGGCTCCGCTGTTCCTTAGCATATATTTATATTTTTTCCAGGCACAGTGGGCTCCTGTCGGAACAATGTCAGTGTCCACTGCCCCCCTCTTTGGAGTGAAATCTTAACTGCCAGTTCTCAAAGCATGTCAATGAAAGGCCAGCTGTTGCCCGCCCTCTGCCGGCCTCCCCAGGCCTCCTTTAGATGCTCGCATCGATGTTCAACACCCCCCCCCACCTCCACACACACACACACACACACACACACACACACACACACACACACACACAAACAGCCCAGGCTCGTGTGAAAGCATGAAATGCCCTTACCAGTAGGCTTCAGGTTACGTCGGCACAGCACCAAACTATGTCCCTCCTGCTACATACTAACTGTGCTCCCAGCATGGCACTGCTGCCTGCGCTCCCTCCTTCACACACACAAACACACAGATCTGGCAGCCAATGGCTGTCAGAGCACAATTCTGTAAAAGTTAACCATATGACAGAAATAGAAGTCTGAGGTCTCTAATGTTAGAGTCTCCTGGAGAAAACACAGGCTGCTGGTGGGACCCCTTGGAATAAATAAAGGCTTCTGTGGCCAGCTCATATGTTACTGTAAGAGAAGAGACTGTTTTGAAGTTGTGGCTAATCAAACACAGTTTGGAGGAATGCTACTGCGGAGAATAACAGCCTATAGAAAATGAAATATAATTACAGCTGATGCTAACCATGTTGTTCGCTCTCATTTTCAGTCTGACAGCTTTGACCACAGTTGTACTGAAAGAGCAGTCACGTTTCAGCACTTTGTTTTTATTTTGCTTTTTGTGGCTGGATGCTCATGAAACTAATGACATTTCCATCAGCCTCGGTTTCCTCTGCTCTTCAGGGTAAACGCTATAGAGGCCTACCTGAGAAATGCTACCGATGTTAGCTTTCAGTATTTCCTTTGTCACCGTGAGCATGTTAGCTGTATCGTTGTAAGCGTGTTAGCATGATAACATTAGCAGTTTGTTGGACTGTTTTTGTGCCTGAAGTTGTTGTTAAAGTTACAGTTTATTATTTATATTTACATGATTAAATGAACAACTGTTACTTTTGCTTGTATTATAGCATGAGCAGATGCATTACTTTTCTTTTTCTTACTATGAGTGGCTCAGGTTTCCATATAGTATTAAGTGACTCTGCACTGCTGATGTAAAAAGACAGTTTCTGGGCATGAAAACAAGAATTGTGACTGCGATAATATCACTACACACGTTTGTTTACAGCTTTGAGACATAGTTTCCAGTATTTTGTTTGTTCACAGGATGTTTAAAAGTTGAATTACCCGTCTAAGAGAGTTTTGTCTCTCCTGTGAACATTTGTTTTAATTACATCATGCATGGCAACAAAATACTGCATTTTGTAGACTGATATCACAGTGTTGCTACAGATCATAGAGGGTGGTGCTCATGAGTGGAGAGATTGGTTTCATTTCCACACGTGGGAGGCATGCTCTGCATAGCCCGAGGATACAAAACCAGATATCTTTTGCATCTGATATCAGTTCATGTCAATTCTTAAGTCCCGTCCATCACACGCTGCATTACTCTTTCCTTCGTGCAGAAACAATCTTGCTGTTTAACTTCAGGTCTCTGTCCAAGACTTGTTGCATGAATGCTGTTTAATATTTGCATTTTTGTATCAGATATTTTTTCTGTCAGGATTTCGTGTGATGTTTTTCCTTGCTCCTACTCTCTCCCTCTGTGTCATTGTCAGAGTTAGGCTAGCTTTAATGAGTGGACTCCATTGTTATTTGGGCTGGCCGCCTGCTTGCAGCTGTGGATAAAACTATCTGGTGTATTTGGCATGGAGCCCGTCTTTGGCCTCAGTATCTAACAGGAGGAGGAGGCGGAGGCCAACGCATTGGATGTGCTTGATGTGGACTGACGGACAGCAGACAGCTTGCAATGTCTTCACGAAAACAAGAGTGCTTCCCTAATCTACTTACATGGGAACCCATGCAAAAGCAAATGCTGATGGAGAGGGACAGTGAGTTACAGTAGAGGAGAGACTGGCTTAAAGTGAAAGTAACCCACTGTTGAAATATTTCAGCAATTCATTTGATGTCATTGGTTCTTCCATAATATGTCTGTGATGTGGTGCTTGTTTCCATGACCCATATAATCTACTTATACAGTTTTCATGCTGGCCTATGTGACAACATGAAGCTGCAGTGTAAACTTTTACCTTTAGTGTGGGCTCCACTGAGCCCTCTGTCACGATCACGGGCTGATCTTTGATCATTTTATGCTCCTGTTGTGTTACTCTGTTTGGCTCGGTGGTTATAGTTTATCATGTCATTTTTTGATCTTTGTACACACATCATCTCTGATATCAGCTGAGGGTCCCACCATAGTCCTCACCATTGTTAACTAAATCTGAGGCTTAGCCGGATGTAGGTGATGTCTTGCAACCCTTATATTACACATCACCCAAATCAGATCAGTACGTAATGTGTGAAGTCATCTACGGTCTTTTGTTAGGCTCCATTGAGCTCTCTTAAGAAGCACTGTGAAATCCCAGACACAACCTCCACCCCTCTTGAGTTACATTTACCTGAAACTGAATTTAATACAGTCATAGTCTCAGAAGCAGATCACTGGCCAAAAAACAACTTAAATGAGATAACACTGGGGGGAAAAAAGTTCTGATCAGACTTGAAGAACTTGTAAATTTGTGATATCACAGAAACAATTGTCTGGTTAAAACACAGAAACCATTCTTCATGGTGGGAAAACTTGGAGAAGTAATTGTTGAGGTGTTGGTAATAATCAGCATTGACATCATCATCTCAAGTGGCCATTATTGGCCCCTTTTCCACAGTTTGTCTCTCTCATATGGCACATTTGGGGATATATACAGGGGTGTGCATTGTAAAGGACAGTGAGTACACACACATAGAAAGATTTGACCCTGTGGCTTGTCTTTTGTGTGGCTTGCGCATAGCATATCGTGCCTGTGCAGTTTTCATGCTGCTCTGATCAGCAGCAGCGCGGGCTGCTGTAAGTGGCCAGGGTGGAAATAAAGGATCAGGATGAAAGAGGACAGATTACATATTCATCTGGCCCATTTAGAGGAAGCGAAGCCTACAGAGATGCCTGTCGAAGCACACTGACAAACCCAAGATTACTCACAGGTGCAACTGTTAGACACACACACACATACACTTCCATCTTCACCCTTAATCTCTCTCTGACTCGCCCTCTATATCTCAGTCTTTCTCCCTTCCTGTCTCTCTGTTTCAGGCGCTTATGTTTCGCCACCTTCAGCTTGGTGTGTTTTATCGTCGGCCCTCATCTCCCTGGTCTTGGCGCGTTTCTGCATGTACGGTCTTTGTCTCTTATCGCCAATCTACCTCGCTTATCACTGCCCTTTTATGTGCAAGTTTTTTTTTCTTTTCTCCCTCGTCTGTTGTCGGCAAGCTTTTATTTTTCCACAGGTCCTCATAATAAACTTGTTCATAGGAAGGCCCTACTCAGGGGCCGGTGATGTTTGTCCCCTCACTGGGAGATGAGACAATTTGAAACAGAGGGGGCACAGTGAGGACGGTGATGAGGTAAAGTTATGGACAGATAAGAAAACTTTTATTTTTTCACGGCAACTGCCAGAAAATATCTTGAAAACCCTGAAACCTTTGCAAGATTTGTTCAGAACTCGTTTTATTTTTTTATCTCCTTTTGCCTCTGTTACACATAGTGTTTAGAAGACACAACCTGAATTACAACTTTTACTGCACCTGTCTCTTACAGTATATATAGTATATATACTTTTCACTTTTTATTAGGTTCATCCAAAATGTCAGCGAGAGGCCACGCCCACAGTAAATTGAGCCAAACCCTCAACAGTGAGTGCGGTTTTCTGTTGACATTTTGGGTGAACATGATGTCACAGTAGACAATAACAGTCAGGTAGTTTATCAGAACTGTGTCAGATAAACCTAATTTGTTTATTTCAGTTCATATTATCAAGTAAATGGGCAATTGATCATTCTGTTTGTCAATTCAGATGCACTTGTATTTAATCTCCTCAGTTTTTTTTCATTTGTTTGTTACTCCCACCCTTGAGGCCACTCTCCTGGAATGATACATGGCAAATGTTTTATTGTGAAAGATGAGTGATGAACGGAAGACGGGAATATGATGACACATGTCTCTGTTTTCATCATATCACGGCTGTCAATCAACTTTTAAAGTAATTAAATCCCTCGATCATTAACCGCTCTGTTTTTCAGTTCTCATGCGTTCTCATCGCCTCCTTTTTTATCAGTTCAACGCATTTTTTTGTTATTTCCAACCAAACCAGAGGTATCATTTTTTAATCCATGCATGCTCCTTACTTGTAGGCAGCCGTTAAATTTTTTTTTACAATTCCCATAATGCATCTTGACTGATTGCAGTTTGGTTGGACATTTATGTATTTTACGCAACATAGCCTGAAGCCACTCAGATTTATGTCTGTTTTCATACCTAACCAATGCTGACTAAGGTGACATCACTTGAGGCAGTTTATCTTGCTTTACATCAACTTGATATGAAAAGGCTTCACACAGCTCACCCTGCAGCCACAAAAGGCTTTATACGACACAGCTCAAAATACTTCACAGAAGCATGGAAATATGGAGAAAAAAAAAAAAAAAAAGTTCCTTTGAATCAATGAAGTATGTCAAGTTTTTATTTCAGTGGTATAAATGATATATTTTGTCTGAATACATCATTGCTTGGGATTTTTTTAACTACTGTATCTTTAAATGGCCTCTTTGTGAGAACAGACAAACAGCTCCATTCACAGCTTCAACATAACTCTGCGTACTATAGGTCACACTACAGTGTATCTCGCTGCACAGAGCATAATGTTTGTCTCTTAACATGAATCCAGGCAGTAGTGCAGTGAGTCTACGATCCAGAGGGATTTACTGGCCCAAATCCATTTGTACTCTACACTGGGTTTGGCTGTGTTGACTGCTACAGTGAGAAAGTGAGTGATCTCTGGTGCCCTCTCTCTGTAGGCCGGTTGGTCTCCATGTTTACAGATTCCCAACTTGTTTCTCACTGCGCTGTCAAATCCATACTTGTAGATAAAGTGAAAAATATTTAACTTTGAAACGTGCTCCTCAAGGTAGAAAGCCACAGATATCTGATTATTAACGGTTTTCCTTCTTTTCTTTTCTTTTTTTTTTTTTTCTTTTTTTTTAAATAATGCCATTGTAGTTGGGTTTTGTCTGATAATTCGATTGGCTTCCGTCTTGGTCCAAACAAAAACATGCTGCTTTGCTTTAGCTCTGGAAAGACTGACACAGTTTAGCCTCTTTTTTCGTGCTGTGGACTTTTGATGTGCTATTTGAGACCCTGACGGTTACAGATGATTTCCTGGTCTGTTTATGGACCATCTGATAACAAGGTCACCACTGAAATGACATCAATCAGGTCTCCTGTGACATTATCAGTCAGATTTACCGCCTCTTAAAAGACGGATATTGTAGCTACACTGGGCCAAGATAATCTCTCTTTCTGAACTCATGTGGCGGGGTTAGTTGTTTAAAACATTATGTAGTGTACGAGGTCTACAGCTTCTGCAGGAAGTTGCTGCACTCTGTCCACAAATGCTCCTAGGAGATAGTATGTTGATGTTAATTAATGTGCTTTAGCACTTCTAGTAGGTCAATTGTATTATGTTTTGGTAGAGCCAAGCTATCCGTTTCCAGCAGTTTCCAGCATGCATGAGAGTGGCATTGATCTTTTCCAGGATGTCGAGCTATTCTTTCTTTCTAGCTGTACTCTTCACTGTACTCTGCACCTCAAAGACAGGATGCTTCTCCCATCAATCTTGTTCTCCTTTGGGGTCTGTCACCTTGACAGGCCTGTTTTTGATTCATGCCAGATCTACCTGCCCTTCCTTTGCCTGATAGGCCTAGAGGGCCAAATACACTATGTACTTCTAAGCAGATCCACACCTAAAGACTGCAGCAGCCAAAGGCCAGATTCATCGCGTGCAACAACTTCAGCCTCTAATTAAGCTGAAGGGAGCTACAGCCTTTATTAGGAATAAAGTTATAACTCACAAGTACAACTGTTCTCTCTTTTTCCCTCCTTTGAGCTCCACACCCCTGCTGCGAGGAAGCCAGGAGTGAGAGGTGCCTTCCATTTAGCCCCTGTGTGAGCCTCTGTGTAGCTTTGTCTGTCTGATTTATAGACTTACTACGAAAAAATGTTTTGTTGTTGTTACACTTATTCCTGAAGAAGCATGAGTGTGTGGATGTGAGTGTGTTTTTGGTGGTGATCGCGGTGGACCGGGGCCTGTAGCCACCGGTCGGGGATGAATCCTCCAGATGATCCTGTGTGTAGCAGCAACAGCGACGCAGCTGGAATTGTTATCTCCTTTGATATTAGGGCTGCATGTAATGTGGAAAACACCCCGGGCTGACTCCACTTCCTCCTCAGACGATAGGGGTTTCACATGCCAGTTGGTTTTTATAATCCCCTGGAGATTTGTAGTTTATTCCACTAAATTCAACCTCAGCTATGTTAAATATTTCCCCATCGCTGTTTTTTTTTTGTTTTGTTTTGTTTTGTTTTTTTCAAAGAGGAATATAGGGATTATATTTTGTTCTGCTCTTTCTGAATCAAACCAGCCACAAACAGATGCATAGCTTGGCATCGTGTTAGATTTTTTTTTTTTTTTTTTTGGTGGTCGTGTTTTGTTTTTAAATGGTTTGCCTCTGAACACGCTCTTCACAACAACACCATCACGCCCAAAGTCAAGGTTGCTGCTTTGAAGGAAATGACTTCACTTGCACCTGTGGAAAAAATGGAAAGTGTTTGATAAGTCCTAACTGATCCGTCAACAACTCACTGACCAAGTAGGTGGTGCCTAATAATCAAGGGCCACTGTTATGGTGCTCCCTTGTGATCAGCATCTGAACTTCTGGGTCTGTCTCCCTACGTTTAACAACATGTTGCTTTGGATATCATTGCCCGTCTACCCAGAGGGGCTGCATGTTGAGACACAACCCTGCCCTCCTCCCCTCCTACCCTTCCCCCCTTCCCTTCACACCCTTTGCACTGATCTCCCAGCCCATCCATCTCTCCTGAGGCGACAGTCCCGTCTCCTTTGCTAGAACTGTCGGGCCTGTGGGGTCCACATAATGAGACAAACACACACTCACTATAAAACACTGCCAACATCACTTCAACGCTTGAAAACATTGAAGACTCGCAGGCTTTTGTGACTGTAAATGTGTGCAACGTGAGTGTGTCGGAGGAACGTCTAAAGTAAACCACCAATGGAGGGAGAGGGTTCGGAAGCAGATGTTTGCTTGTATCCCACCACGGACTCGTGGATGATCCTTTATCTTACACACCGGCCACATACAGTGTATTTTAGCCTACTCTGTATAGTATATATTACATTACAACAACTCCTCTACTGGTTGAAAGTATCTCATTCATCAGCCAACTGTGGTTTTCCTTTTGTTTCTTTTCATTGCCACTCATTCATTCCCACTGGGATTAGTAAAACAATGTGAAGCACACACATGTTTATTCCCAGCATCATTTGCCCCACAGAGAGTGGAAGTATCATCTAGCTCACTTGATTCCAGCACTGGAGAAGTTACTTGAAAAATGTCCAGTTGTAAAAAGCCACTTCACTTACATGTGAATTCTTTGCTACTTGAAAGAGTCATGAAAGTTGATTTTTGATAATCAAAATAAATGACGAGCTACTGTTTTCAGTCTGTCAGCAGCTGGGGTTTTATTGTGAAGTCTTTCATCAAGGGGGAGGTGATAAATCTTTTCCTGGTGGGAGGTCTAGATGGTTCGACTGATGTGAGTCCTAACA
>OMNW01007897.1:17078-35547 GCA_900303245.1 Selene dorsalis
TGAGTCCTAACATTTAAAAAAAAAAAAAAAAAAACACCTATTTAAATAATAATGAATCAATAAACGATTACTCTGAAATAAGAGAGAACAAAGGCCGGGTTAAGGCCTCCCTCTAGCAAAGCAAATCAGTGCCGAGTCACTCTCGAGTGTCCCACTTTAAGGAATTAAGACCTCCCAATAAAACATCCGTCACATGAAAGACACCCCAGGGCTAGGCAGCACTGAGTAACACAACATGAGAATAGTTCTGGTCTTTGTCAACAAACCGTTGACCATTTTATTTTCCAACCGGCATCTTTAGTGTGTAGACGACATTTCTAAAAATGTGTTTTAAACTTAAACTGAAATGAAGAAGGAAAATATTGACAACCTACTTAAAGCTTGTTTTTTCCAAAGTCAGCATTTTAAATAATCAACATCTGACAAATAAATTAGCAGAATATATGTTTGGTATTGTTCATGAAGGCTCTCAAGTAAGACAGTAGAAGAAATTATATTTCACTTTCATGTTAACTTGTTTAGCTGGCACATTGGTGAAAAGTGTGTTTGTGTGCCAACAATCACAGAGAGCTCAGAGATAACCACTAAAGTTCATAGTAATTCAGCCTAAGCTTGAACAGGCCGTGCTATCAGGATGACTCACAGCGGACTCACAGTGGTAATAAGCTGGCAGAGTGACAGGTTGACTAAAAATCTGTCTGAATCACGCATGTCTGTCGATATGGATTTACAGTTCATTTTAGGCTGTGGGACTAGTCTGAATGCTGAAAAACATAAAGTGACACACCTACAGCTTACCAAATGCTTAATGAGTATTAGATTTAATGCCTCTGCAATTACTGAGTGACTTGAATCCCATGAGTCACACCGTCATGAAGGCAGATGGAGTCAATTAAACTAAATAGACGGTAGGGCAGAAAACAAACATTGAATTAGAGCGTCCAAAAAGGGAGCATGAGACCTTTTGTCACATTAGAGGAATTATGTTAAGAAAAGCAAGAGTGCTTTATGCGTTTAGTAAAACCCCTATTATGAACATAGACTATATTAAGATGGGGCTTTGATGCGCCGGACAGGGGCTGCTCCACTGTTGGCTAGTGGAAAAATGGGCAGAGGTGACGTGTGTGGAGCCAAGGTATCAAGGAATACCAGTTTGCGGCAAGCAAACACTTACCCACCTGTCATTCAAAGTGGCACACCCACATTTCTGGAGAACTTTATGTCTTAATAGAAATTTAATGGGTGAGTTAAAAACAAATTAACCCCTGCATAGTTGTCATTAGCTGTAGAGGCAAAGAAGGTTTCAGGAACCAGGCTGCAAACAGGTTTTATTTTGCTTTAAAGTTGGACATTTTAACACAAGAGTCTGGAGATCAACTTCGTTTTCTGGCTTCCACAGGAAGTGTGAACTTGTGTGATGACACACTTAACAATAAAATAACCGCCAGTAAAGTGAAGTGATTTTACATTAGATTTCACACTAGAAACTCCCGAAAACATTTTTGTTTTTATTTGATTATTTATATGTTTGAATTTTTTATATACCTTTCTATATATTTTAACAAAGCCAAAGTGAAGGGAATGAAGCAGATGAACATTAGCATTAGCCTAACGCCCATAGGAGGTTGTTTTGAGCTGTTTAATTAAAGAGCTTAATGCTGGTGCCCCCACCCCTCCAATCCACAGCCCTGTTATTTAACCATTATCCTGCAGGTGTGAATGGGAATGGGAAGGACGTGACAAGCGGGAGGGGGCAAGTAATCTGAAGGGTCATGGTTGCCGTTGGTTTGGCTATCATGTGGTTAAAACCAGGAGCAAGTTGGAGTGCAGCCTGGGAGAGTGGCAGCTGGCCTTTGCCACACAGCGCTGCCTCCTCTAAGGGACAGGCCTGTAAAAGCTGGTACTGATTTGCAGCCCACCCACATAGCTGCACAGCTTGAATGGACATATGTGAGGGAACGCTGTGCTTTCCCCTCAGTCTTTATCATTTCCCTGCCAGGAGTTTAATTTTATGCGGTTATTTACTGTGGTCTACAGTTTGAGTTGCACTGCTTTTTTCTCTCTCTCTCTGTCTCCCTCTCCTCCTCCTCCTCCTCCTCCTCCTCCTTTCCGCCGGGTGCAGGTGTGTGTGCACTCGACCGAGAAGATGTGTTGGATAGTCTACAAAGGTTCCAACACAGAAATGGATCAGGAAATTCTGGTTCCACTTTGCTCTGAGTCCCTCCCCTCATATGGCAGTAAATGCCAAAAAGCAACCCCCAGAACTACCCACCACTGCAGGAGAAGGTGGTGAAAAGTTATTGCCACATTGTTGTTGTCACCTGCCGGCTGCTTAGGAGAACATGTCTTTTCAGTAGTCTTCAATTACCACTAAACTTTAACGGTTTGATCAGTCGGAGGACAGATTTTTTTTCCTCCTCTCTGTTTGTCTCTCTCTCTCTCTCTCTCTCTGTGCCGTTGGCGGTTCAGTGGATGCACTTGGCTCAGGTGGCAGTTTACAGGGAACTGCAGGAGTGTGAGCATTGTGGACCCTCCAGTTGACTCCAGTTGAGACAGGATTCTCGAGTCTCCTTTCATGTCATATGAGGTCACTCGCTTTTGTGTTCAGTGCACACACAAACACACACATACACACACCGTCACAGGGCTTACGGATACCCGTGGTTGTCGCACCCTGAGGGCCAGAGGAAGGAGACCCAGCAGAGGAAGTGTAAAGGTCTAATGTGAGGCTGCTGAGTGACTCTAGAAGGATACTGGATCAGGTTGCGGGGACAGCCAGGTCTGTATTGTAAAGATGAGTCGATCTGTCTCAGTGAATGGACCGTGTGTCACTAAGGTCCTGTCGGTGTCATAGACCCCCGGACCTTCCCATAGGCGCTAACCGCAGAATGTTTCCATGGAAATTTGAATTCCTTTGTGTTACTGAGGAATGCCATTGAAAAAAGATACAGGGCAACACACCTCAATGTATCGATAAAACCCCCAGATGTATCTGAAGAAATATCATTGACCAATTCATTATATTTACTTGACTGATCTGATATCTGAATAAATTATGTGTATGATAAGTTTTAATTTTACCAACAACTGTGTCCGACTCCTCGGGGTAACACTTTATGAATATATGACTGTTTTTTAAAATGATTTCTACAATTTGATTAGACAGTACATTGATAACGACTTAATTAAATGAATAAAACATCACTTCAGGTGGACTGGACAAACTATTATAGGCTAATGAGATATATTTGCCAAAATCTGAGCCACTTCACCTGCTGTCAGGTGAACAACACAGTGGGGCTCAAAGGAACAATACAGAAGATATTTTTCATTATGTAACTTGGTTTTGGATTGAGTGCCAAGTGTTTTGGTTCCTGCTTCAAAGGAGAAATTCTGCACTCCTTGGCTGCAATTTATGGTTTTTCATTGTTGATTTATCTGCAGATTATTTTCTTGGTTACAGTTCACTGTTGTAAAGAGAAAAACCTGTTTTATAAAAGCGATGATTAAACATCCAAATGTCTTGCTCATTCATAGTAAACCCAGAACATTAAGTTACTATGAGATAAAACAAAATAAGAAACAAAGTCTTAGGTAGGTATCAAAGTAGTTTACAGTGTCAACAACCATCTCATCATTTCAGCTCTCTTGCGATCTATATTTGTTTTAATATCATTTTATTCATAGATAAATTCAAACAACAGTCGATAGGGAACAGCAGGTCAGAGGGAGTGTTGTCTTACTTACAAAGGTAAAGGTTGAATGACAGCCTCCTGGCTAAACATTTTCACCTCGCTGGAATCAAGTGGCGAAGAGGAACCATAATGCAAAATGTCTGTATCAGTAAATACTTTATACTCTGTGACCATGGATCTTTGGTAGCACCTGCGGCATTCCTGAATTATGAATAAAGCCTGCTGGTGTTTACAATTCAAGGAAGTGCCAGTGATAAATCTCCTAAAGACAAGGCAGGGACAGAAAAGAT
The DNA here is from genome assembly GCA_900303245.1 of Selene dorsalis. Classification (NCBI taxonomy): domain Eukaryota; kingdom Metazoa; phylum Chordata; class Actinopteri; order Carangiformes; family Carangidae; genus Selene; species Selene dorsalis. Next base: position 21,064 of record OMNW01007897.1, read on the forward strand.
AGATAGATGTTTTGATGGGACCCAGAAGAAAGGACTGAAGAGAGTGACCCCGTGAAATTAGTCTGAACTAAATATTCCAGCAGGAAATGACTTAAGGAGCTCCCTGGATCTGACCCCAGACTGGTTTAGCCATTTGCCAGAGGCAGAGAGACAGTAGCAAAGTAAGGAAGGCACACTTTCTGTGACGGACATACCTTCTATTTTCTACAGAGGACACAACACGAATCTCTGTTTACGACGAATTCAAGCCAATGATAGTAAAATGAAAAAAAAAAAATTGTGAGGCCTTCTCTGTAGCTGCCAAGAATCTGCAGAAAAACAGGAATGTTTTGTCTGCAGGCCCCCAGAGCTTCCAGGGTAAGAGGAGGAGAGTAAGGCACGGCCGAAGTAGATGAACTGCTGCTGGGTTTTTATGTACCTTAGCCTCCTGACCAAGGACTCTCAGTAGTGGAGCGGTGCCTTCTTGTGGTGCGGCTGGCCCCTCAATCACAGACAGACCATTCCTGCTGAAGAGATTCATCTAGCAGCTACCAGAAAACACCAGCAGACCTTCCCTGCCAGGCAGCAGAAGTACCAATTTAAAAGCTTCCCTATGATATGACAGCGCAGCGGTGATGACAGGCCACACTCTGTTCCGGGCTCTCCCACCTTTCATCCCACAGAGTACAGAGGGAGAGCGGAAGGCTGCTCTTTAAAGTAGGAAGTACTGCGCCATAATGTTTCTGCTGTGGTAGAAGGACGCCTTGTGTTTTGTTGTCTGCGGCAGATTGAGTTTGGCTCAATACACTCAACATACGCTTCCCCTTCTGTAATTATGCGCCAAATATATTTTAATGAGGAGTGATGTCTAAATAAATGTCATTTGCGCAAAGCCATTTTGTTCCCTCGAGGATGTGTTTGGAGGATATTTTGGATGTTGCTCTATCTAAATAGTTTATTTTCCACTGGCGCCCAGACAGGACAACAGTAGGTGAACGCTGAGGAGTTCACTCACCGGCCGCAGGACTGTGTGCCGATGTTCAAAGACGCTCGAGACTTTTCCTACTGAGGTGGCACAGCTCTGTGGTAGGCAGCAGCAGCAGCAGCAGCAGCAGCAGCAGCCACGGCTCAACTTTGCTTTGTTAGTGTCTGCGTGTGTACTGTTTACATACTGTTTCCAAGTAGGACAGGTGATTTATGTGTGTATACACTTTGGAGAATTTTATGACTGTGTATATGGATGTGCTGAGAGTTGCGTGGTGGCGGTGGTTTTGAGTGTGGAGCCTTCACTGAAGATAAGCACTTTTTGTGTTTACAAGAGCTGTCGCTTTTTATTAAAAATTCAACCAATCGTTTGAACATGAGGGGGAAAAAAAAAAAGTATTAACAAAGAAACAGTCTATAAGTGATCAAACTAATAATTCGAAGAAGCTTGGACTGCAGTGGAAAGCATAAATTTCAATTGCAGCTTGAGTTATTGCAAATAAAATAAATCAATCGGTGAACCAAACAGTTCAATAAAAATGACAGATAACACTAACAAGCGAGGCCATGCATTCAAATTTGTTTGAACACATTCTGTGGCAGCTCAACTTCAGTTACACGTGACAGACAGCCTCACCGCATACTGTGTCTGACTGTTGAAGGAGCCTTAGATTTGCATGGAGCCAGGGTGTTATTGTACATGCGTGACATTATCCCAAATCACACAGCACAGGATGTTTGGTTTATTACTTGTTTTGGTTGAGTACGCTAAATAATAGTAGTCTTTAGAGTCTAATGCACTTTAATTATAGAGAGCAGGTTGACACGTGAACAACAAGGAGGGAAATAGAAAAGAAAGTTTGACGATAAATCAGTAGCCGGTTTGTGGCCGTTGCTGAACGAGGTGCAAATGAGAAGCACAGAGCGAATTAATAATTAATTACCACATTAATCAAAATTCCTGAAAGCATTCAGTTGCCTGGCTCATCAGTATGTTGTGCAGTTCTCATTCTCTCAATCTATTTACACAGAACAGCTGTGGTTAAGACAGTAATAATGATGATGAATGTCGTATGAATATCTTTGTTTTCTCTCAAAACCTCAAGACCATTAATATCCACAGCTTGACTGACAGGACAGTTTTATAGCAAGCTACTGCTCTGGGATGCAGACAAGAGTGTGGCCACTACCCCCCCCCCTGCTCCTAGAAGCTGTCGTTGTAGCTTTCAGGTGTGAATATATGTCACAATAATAAAAATATTGATAACTGAGTCAAAATAATCACATTTCTTTCAGCAAAGCTACAGCTGGAATAATAAAAGACATGTAGTTTTGGTTAAATTCCCGATCTCCCTTTTTCAACTGAGGAACATTTTTCATCACCTGTCACTTTCTGTTTGGTAAATAATGTGAAACTTTAATGTAATTGACTTACATCTCAAAAACTAATGGGAGTATTGGGTGTCTCTCATCTCACTCAACCAGGACTCTGGTTCGTTGTGAACCGTCAGTGTTGTGTGGTGTCACACCACTAGCAGGGAGTAGTTTGGATATAGAGCTTGTTCAGGTCCACAGTCTCACCTTCGGACCCACGCACACACACTCACTGACTGGTCGTTAGAGAGAGTGGTGTTCCAGAGGGCAGCACTGTTTACCTGCCCACTTGAGTGGATTCCTCAGCTGGCTGGCTCAGACGCTGAGGTAGAGGCTCCGGTGCCTGTGTGTCTACTGTCTACACTGGAGCCATTCTTAGCCTGATATCACTGCCGCGCACTCAACAAAGATGTTGAAAGACCATATTGAAGTAGGACGAGGGGTGGATGGGAAAGAAAAGGAAGGGAGGCAGGGAGTTTGAGGAGCTGGGTGGACTCGCCTCATAAAAATTCACTGTTGTCAGCAGGGCCGGAAGCCTTGAAGTGTCGTGCTTGCAGAGGGAGAGCAGGTGTGAGCTCCTGTATATCTTTTTGAGTGTGTGTGTATGTGTGTGTGTGTGTACGTGCTGTATGTGACTGCACAGGCATGTGTGTGGGTGCATGTGTGCTCATGTGTTGAAGTGAGTGCAACTGTGTTTGAGTAATGAATAGTGTGTGTGTGAGTGTGTTGTGGAGTGGCAGACATGTAGCAGGACTGAAAATGCACACACACTGTACATGCTGTGTGTTGAGGTTGTGTTTGTGGCATCACACCGACAAGGCAGAACTTACTGTCCACTGTTTAAAATCATGCTTTTTTTTTTATTAATCACAAAACAGAGCAGCCTGTGCATGCATGCGTGAATGTGCATGTGTGTGTGTTTGTGCGTGTGTGCGTGATCGGGAGATGAAGGGACTTCAAAGTGGCATGGCAGCATTCTCCCAGCCCGGCCTGTTTACACTGCTCAGTCGAGTCTGCATTCCTCTGTCTCATTTTTCCATTGCATTCCACAAGGAGCTCCGTGCTCCTGGCTTCGTGCCCACCAACGTTTACCCCACCACCCCTCCCCATATAGTACATACATACTTCTGTACACACAACTGTATGCTCCATTTGGCCATTAAAACAAGACGGGACCCAGCTGGGGTCAGAGCCTGCAGAAACCCACCAGCAGGTCACCTTCATGGAGAAGGGAGGAAGTAAAGGCAAGCTAGCACCCTAACACCGCAGGGGGGCAGGAGATTCTGCCTCTCTTTCCTCGTTTCTTCTTCTTCTTCTTCTTCTTCTTCCGTCCACTGATAGACTTGGATATCCAGTCGCACAAATATCAGCCCGCATGTCGGTGATGTCACGCAGAAACATGGTTTGTGTTGTGAAGCTCCCAGAGCGAATCTTGACAGGCTGCTTCGATGCCTGTCTCAGAGCCAAATCGAAATATAGCAAATGGCAAAGAAAACAATTATGCTGCCAGTTACAAGGTGTGTTGCAAGCAGCGGCCACATCAGACGAGTGCCTCTGCTGATGTTTTTGGGAATATTTACTGGTGGAGTTGCTAAGGATGCAGTGTGTGTGGTTGTGTCTGTGCCTGGGTAAAAAAATGGTCACATAAGCAACAAAGAGTAAAAATAACACAGAAAAGCCCTTAATTTAGCTATTGTGTTGACTCGCTTGTTGCCTTTATGACTGCATCTCTCTGACATTGGCCATAGGTGATTACGGGATTCCCCGTGGGATAGTTGAGAAATGTGTTCTATTGTTTCCATGAAATCCTCCTCTGCATAAATTAGACATGTTATATTAAAGTGATGATAGTAGGAGGTACAACTGCACAGCAAAAACACTCATCAGTATTGAATTTAAATACCCCCATTCCTCCATATCATAAAATTTATGGTGGACACTGGGTGTTTATTTTCTAAAATATCTGATTTATTTTATGGCGAAGATCCTCTTTCCAAGAAAACAAGATTTAAGACTGAACATGCAACTCCATGACTCGTTAGTATGGAAATGGTAAAGCAAGTACACATGCTTTAGGGACAGATGTTATAAGAATCAAGGGTGAGGACAGAGGAAGTTGACAGATTAAGTCATTCTCATCTGTCATTTGTTCTGTGCAGATGGGAGGATGGGGATGCCTCAGAGGGCATTTCAGGAGAATGATTTATGGTGTAAACGCAAGCTCCGCTTCAATAACAGAGCTTTACATTCCTCTGCAGACGTGTGGAGTTATTTCTTTTAAATTGAGCTCAGCAGCCAACAGGTGAACTACACCTGCTACCAACTTGTAGACAAGATGAGAAACAATCTAATCTATGATCTAACACACAGAGCCACATGCCAGAGTTTATATCAAACATATCATTAGCCAATTCATAACACATTTAAAAACAACAGTTCACATCTCCGTGTTTGCTCCTCACTCCTTTATTGATTTCAAACAGCAGCTGTGCACATCAGAAGTTTCAGACCGGTCCTATTCTCACAGGGGGAGTCATGAGCTCACCGGCTGGATATGTCACTGTGTGTATGGTGGCATTCATGTTCAGACCATGAGCTGTGTTTTGGTTGCGAAGCTTTATGAATTGGCTTCCAGTCCACAGCTGGAGCGGCAGGAGGAAGAAGGGAAAGACTGACCCCTCGTTTTAAGAACTACAAAGGACACAAAACGAGACGTGTAAGGGGGGACAAGGGATTGCATTTCCAAATAAAGAGGGGTGTTAGAGCCACCCCCAGCAGCTTACAGTTTTTTTATTTTACGTGCAGGCGTGTAAAAAAAAAACACCTGTCTCTCGTTAAAAGGAAACCACAGTGAAACTCTCCTCTGGTGTCCCTCACTGTGTCACTTTCCTGTGTTGTACAGTAGTTTTATTTTGAACAGCTACATCATCAGTTTACACATGTTTAAATATGCCTAGCTCACTGGGCCAGGTCACATGTTTTCGCTGCGGTAGCACCGTGAATCTGAGGACAGTTTGTCCGTCCACCACTTTGGACTGGGATGGGATGGATTTAGCTGCTCCTGTAGCGCCACCATCAGGTTGATCCAATCCAATTCATTAGCTGATATTACCATGAGATGGTGACAAAGGTCAAAAACAATTAACCAAACATCCACATGAAGAACAACTTTTGGCTAAGTATTGAATTACTAATATAAAGTGATAGTAAAAACTGTAAATGCAATTTAAAATGTCATAGTGTCACTGTTGACTTAAAAAGATAGAAAAACAATCAGAATCTCCTTACATACAGAGGTTAGGCCATATATTAGCTTGGGACACACAGCTTGTCCCCTCTGATTCTTTACATCACATTTCCCTTTTTGCCTGTTTCTCTGTGTTGCTCCTTCTGTTGTGTCTTTCCGTCTGTGAACACCCTTCCTCGTTCCCCTGGCTAATCTCTTTTCATGTTGCAGAGCCTAAGTTCCCAACTCTTCAGTGATTGATGTGCAGAAAAGTGTGAGTTTTTCTCTCTGACTGATGTCGTGGAATTTGAGAGAGTGTGCGAGTTGTCCTGCAGGCCAGGGACAGGCCGGAGGAAGCCTGGAGGACGTGTGGATGTGGCCCCCGTGTCTACAGGGAAGAGGGATCACTGCAATACTAACAAACTGCTGGGTTACCAAACCACTGACTTGTTATGACAGGGAAGTGCTGTGTTTATGTTTAACTCAGGGCTTTGAAATGTATAGCGTAGCGCTGGCCTGAGGCTGATGGAGTGGCCCTAGTTGTTGATTGTGTGTATGTTTAGGTGTGTGTGTGTGTATGCAAAAGCGTGTGCATTTGTGTTAGTAAGACTGCAGAACCTGTGCAGGATTCGAACCGGGGGCGGCTGCAGCGAGGACTGTAGCCGCTGCATATGGGGCACCAGCTCAACCCACTGTGGCAGTGACCCAAAAGCTACAGGTGTGACTGTATCCAGCTCGGTGTCGTCGTCCCTAAAGTTCATCCCAGTTAAACTGTGGTGCTGTGGTGGTGCTGTATGTTATGGTGAAATCTTAAACCTTCTTCAAAAAAGGAAGTGGCTCATTAGGAGGCCAAAAAGAAACGAGGATATGATGGATTTGAGTAAGTGTGAGCTGCTGTCTGCAGGAATATACAGCATCAGAAAAAGATGTGACATTTATTTTCTCATTTGGTATTCCAAGCACTCAGCTCCCTCCTCATCTCCCTCTCTTTAAGACCAACTCCTCTTCAGGTTCTTTCTTCTCTGTCTAATCCCTTTTATAGAACAGAGAGACAGACCGACTCCGCCTGGAGTTTGGGGGGGAAGCACTCCTACTTAAAGAAAGCGCCCGGGCAAATTTGGGGCTGCTGGTAATTATTTGGGCCTCATTATGGGATCATGTTTCCCCAAGTCATTCTCTGTGGTAACCGTTACTGGATATGGGGCTGACACTGTCAATAAAGCAAAGAGGAAAGATGACACGCCTTTTGTTTTGACAGGACCAAAGCAGTAATGCGTCCTGTTCGTTTGCATTTGCAAAGAGGCGAGGGCCTCTGAGCCCACTTTTCCAGATGCTCGTACAGAGAAAGACCCTCTGCTCTGCTCCCCTGGCACCAGGCAATCCGGCATCACTATAGCAAGCCTTTCATGTGAATCTACTTAGTGTAAGGGTCATGAGATACAAGACTGTTAGATTGAGGAGTGTGTATCTGTGTCATCTGTGGCACAGAGAGCTGGACCACAGTAAGCGTGTTGAAGCCAGCGACACTTGAATATTGGTCCGAGGACGGATGTGATATTTGAGAAAAGGCTTTCCAAATTTTAGAGACACACTCCAAAACTGTGCAGGACCACAGAGGGACTTTCTGCACCAGTGAGCGCGTGCTCATTCACACATACACTATGTCCACATGCAAGCACATGCTCAAGCGCCTCAAGCAACAATACGTAGCTGTGCTCTCTCTTATGAACCCACATTCTCACACAAACCCTCACGCACTATTGCTGTGTAGACAAACTCACTACTGATGTGTGCAAAGGGTCAGTATATCAACCCACACTGTCACCTCGGGCTCCATCATCCCGTAACAATTACATACAAATCTTTGCATGGATCTTCAGTGAGTGTTGCACAGTAACCCAGGCAACCAGATATCAATCTCTTTCAACTATTACTTGCGGTCTTGTTGCTCCTTTTGGCAACCGCTTTTCCTGTGCCATAAAAAAAAAATTTTGCCCTTGTAGAATCTTTTGCCAAAATGAAGAAGAAAAAAAGCTTTGATTTGTAGTTTCAGCAGTCGGGAGACTGAGATAGACAAAACTACTGTTGTGGTATGAGGCTAACAAACCTGCAGTGTGTGTGTGTGTGTCTGTGAAAATCAAAACAGATGATTATTTTGCAATGATGACTTTCACATCATCATTGCAAAGGAGTAAAGGAGTCAGGAAGAGAAGGTTTATTATGTAAATAAAAAACACTTTTCACACTTTTCACTTCGAGCAATTATCTAAAAATATGGTGAACACTAGCATAAGTGTCACGATCGTCACTGTGTGTGCGTGTGTGTGTGCGTGTGTGTGTGTGTGCACTGAACAGGTGCTTGGAGTTGCTAGAGAATGAGACAAAAATATTTTGTGGGTTAGTCCAGACATGGGAGTCAACGAATTGTGTACATGTTTTTGTGTGTTTGTGTGTGTGTGTGCATGTGAACTTGCACGTTACAGAGTTGATTCAGTTCCTCCCTAATACGCACTAACCTGGCAGGCTATGCAGGCCTCTGGCAGGGCTCCATTAAAAAAGTCGTTTGCCCTCGTCACTTTCGGTCTTGATTTATAAGGTGTGATAGAATAATTGCAGACTGTATGTATTTCTTTCATCTCCTACTAAACCAGTCTGCTCCATTTTGATAATGTTGCATGTAGCGTTGCAGCCAGTAGCTCTTCAGAAGCCTCCTGACCTGAGTGGCTGGAGCGGAGTGGTGGAGCTTGATGAGAGGTGCAAGCTCCTTTTGCTTCCCCCTCTAACAGACACTGACATAACTGCCTGGGCCTGGTTCCCTGCTGGCAGCAGATGAACTAGAAAACTCTCTTGCTGATTATTGGCAGATGAAAAAAGAAGATCTGCAGGGCTACACAGGGAAAAAAAATATTATTGACTTCTCACCGCAGCTACTATTTATTTTCCCCTTTTTCTGTCCATGTATTTGTTTTTGAGGCTGTTAGATTCTTGCCTCGGAATATTTTTGGGGTAGTCTTTGATTGAGCTGGAAAGGAATGCCTTTAATCGTGGCTACAAAGAAACCGAGGGACATGTCCTCGTCAGTTTTGCAACAGATCTAGACAGATGAGAAGGAGGAGGCGGAACGGAGGAGTGAGCATTGTTAACAGTCTGTGGGGAACTGTTTGCGTGCCCTGTGGTTTCTAGTCCCTGTGAAATGGAGACTCAGTGATTTGGTTTCCCAGGCCCCTTTTTCTCAGGGCCATACAAAAACCAAATGAAGACGTTTCAGTCTGTCCTAGTAGCCATTTATAGTCCAGCGGCAGCGTGTTCCTAAGTGGTAGATGGCACCAATGGTGGCACATGGAGAGTGTTCACAGCCATCTGAATGTAAGTGGTGTAGGCATATCTAAAATAGAAGATAATGCTTAGTCTTGTCAGTGATGCAAAACATAGACGCTGTGACCATGGAGGTGGTTGCCCTCAGAGCCTCAGGAAGCCAAAGGGGAAACTAAAAGCAGCCACTCCCCCTGAGCTTGTTTGGCTCAGCTTTGGGATTATTATCTGCTTTATTAGATATGATTGCACAGACCCATGCATCAACATGTTTAATATCAAAGCTAGATTCAAACACCGTCAAGTCAGCCTTAAGATTCAAATAAGTATTGCAATTTCAATACAGTAGAGCCTGATTTTCAGAGTAAATGTAGCTCTCTCCCTGAATTTCCCACAAACCGATAGCAAAAAAGAGCAGAGGTCATGGCATCAGTGAAATAGTGTCATTAAAGGATTTTTTATTTTCTTTCTTTTTCTTTGTTAAGGGCCAAGTTCAAGTGTAGGCCTTTAATTTGGGCCTAGTAAATGCAGACTGGTAGAGGCAGCTGGCAGAGCAGCATGCAGCCAGGCCAGGGGTTCATGCTGTCTTGCTGCCCTCCCTCCTGAACAGGGGCTGTCATTGAGAAGACACGGGAGAGCCTAAAAACATTATTCAGGGCACCTTCACCTTTATCTAGAGAGAGAGAGTTTGGATTTGTTTCCCTATGTTAACCTGACCCTGTCTTCAATACACTTTTTTCAATCATGAACTCTCATATATCTTTATCGACTGAACATATATCATGTTCTGTGTTAACTGAACAGTGTGAATTAAAGTGTCCTTGCACTCTGAATCATAACACACAACTGTGCAGTCAGAGTGGCTGAGTTTAAAGGCTGTTATGACAATGAAATTACTCAAGAATATTTTAAAGCAACACTATGTAGTTTCTTGACCTTAAAATAATGTTTCTAAACTCATTCAAGTGGTAGAAAAACGGTTCATAGGATGAATCGTGCTGCCGCTGCAGCCTGAGCGGGGTCGCATCGACTGCAACTGCACTCTGTAACTTTCCTGGGCAGGTAGGAACACAGCCCCCACCCCCGCCTCCCGCATCTGCCGTGAAGGTGAAGAGTGCGACCTGCTTTACGGGGAAGCACAGTAGGTGAATTTGTTGATGGAGCCGGTGTTGAAGGAAAGCAAAGAGGGTTTTGTCGGAGGAGGCAAAATAAAAAAAAAGCAAGAAAGTGATCGGACATGAGCCTAGTCAGAGTTTTGTGTGTCGCGGAGCTCTGGAGTGGGGGGGTGGCCGGCTGTGCATCCCAGCACAGGGCGCTTGTGTGCTTGTGAGAGAAGCAGCCCCTCATCTCTCACTTCATTTTTATCTTGCTGTCCTACCATGCTCCCCCTAAGTCTTCTCTCTCCTCCCCTCTCTCCGTCTGACAGACATGCACCAGCCCTTTGCAGCACATTACGTCAATTCTCCAGGACCGGGGTGCCAGCTGTTGATGTCACCCTTGGGTCTTTTTAATTTAGGGATTTCCGCTGGGTGAGATGAGGGGGAGCCCCATGAACTCAGCCCACAGCCACATGAAGAGGCCCACCAGGGCAGAACCAGACCAGGACGGGCCTATGCAGGGCAGGGCATGGCAGGGCAGGGTTGGACCGCTGCACAGGCGTGTGGGTGAGCAGAGAGACTGGGCGCTGCAGGGTAATCTCTGAGCTGTAACGAGGACTGGTTTAGGCGCATCATGCTGGTGGGTGCTCTCACTGATGTTATGCGAGTAAATTAATGATGCACAGGGGGTGTTTCAGGAGTGGCGTGCTCCCTCCTTGACTGTCGTGCAACCCCTCATACCCGTGACAGCTTGTCTGTGACTTGGAAACACTGCTGCTGCCATCCCTTGAGCTTTTAAATGCAGCCTTTCAGCAGCTACGAATTTCCTCCCTTTCAGAGGGGATCAAATGTTTCAACAAAGACTATCTCTCATTCTTTCAGTCCTCAAGGCTTTGAGTGGGAGTGAACATTGCCATCCATGTAATTGATTTTGTAGGGTGCCAAAGTTTTTCCTCTTGATTTTAACTGGGAAGGAAATGCCTTAATTTAACACATGAAAGCTTCCTTCAAGTCAACTGTTGTTCTCTGATGGTGTGAAAACCAGCTCAGGATTCTCTGTCTAGACTGTCATTTGATTGTCTTGAACATGGTCATTTCAATTCTTGGTTCTTAGGTTCAATCTTTGATATTTTTAAGGTCACATACCGTAGGTTTCATGTGGTGGTTTTGGTATTTATAGATACAAGAGATAAGATCATTGTCTGCCTTATGACTCACTGGTTTGTATTCTTTTAACGCACCTCTACCTCCCTCCATCGGAGGAAACATGTCTTTTATCTTTTCTACAAATACTGTATCAAAAATAACTTTCCTCCTTGAAAAGTTTAGTTAGTACTACATCGCCAAAATTAGCTTATATGAAAATGGATGTGACCTCTGTGATATCTCCCATAAGTTTCTGTAGGGGAGTTATGACGCTCAGAGTGGGCTGCTGCTCTGTTGCCATCTTGGCTTGCAGTCCCTGAATCCGCCAAACTCTTAGCTAATCCAAAAGTATGGGGCATGTGTAGATCTGGGACTTTGGTGCTTATTGGTTTGTTGTAAGCGTACCCTGTCACTCAAAATGGCCACACCCCTCAGCTATGCATGACTTTAAGCTTTGAACGGAAACTTAAATGGATGAGTTATAAGAAATTCATTCCCCCATACTGGTTTAATGCAGGAGGAAATTAGCCAGAGTCCTTAGCCTTGGTACGAGGCAGTAAAAATGTTTATTTCTGCTGTAAAGCTGGACATTTTAACATGAGTCAACATAACACTGTTGGAGCCAAACTTTACAGCATAGTTACCGCTTGTCTTTGTCACACCCTTCCCTTCTGAACTGACCATCATAACCTCTTGTCTTGTAAATGTGTTGATGGCTGAAGCTCTTGTCAAGTGTCCCAGAAAGAGAGCACACTCAGAAGCACAGAAAACCTGCAAATAGCTCTTTGTCTCTCCAAATCTGAAAAATCAAAACTCATGAAAATAATGGATAAAATCAAATAAAGAACTGCAATAATATCACCCTCTGTCAAGCTGTAACTTCCTGCGTTATGTATGCGTTCATTTGTTTATTTTCAAAGACAGAATTGCTGAACAGTTCAGAAATTGAAAACAGCCCAGTGATGTGGAGGAGGTGTTGAGCTGTTTGTTTACCTTGTCATTCATGCTTCTTTCACTTGAGGACTGCAAACGTACAACTCAAGCGCAGCAGGCATGGCAAAAAAAAGAAAAGAAATGTGTTCCTCTCAATCTCCCCACCAGAAAAACGATCCCACCAGAAACATCTGTGTTGTTTTAAATTTCTGTTACTTTCCTATTTTCCTCTCATAACCTTTTTTCTCTCTCTGTTCCTCTCGTTGCAGTATCACCCTTTGTCTCTGTGCAACACCAGCGAAGATGAACGACAAGAGAGTGACTTCATCACCATTGTCAAACTGGAGCACAGGGTACCCCGCTGTCTGCCGCTGCTGGATAAGGTACGCCCTGACAGGGCTCTGAGTGTTTCATGCATTTCTACCAGTTAAAGTCTCTGAGAAACTCCCCTCTCTGTGACCCCTTCCCCTCTCAGACATGGCAGCAGACAGATAAACCATCTTGCAATCTTGTCTCCCCTTCAGCACCCCTTCCGCTCTTGGATTAAGACTTTAAAGAGAAGATGTTTTAGAGGGAATCATTTGGCAGCGGCGTAATGTTTTGTTCATGACGGGGATCTTTCAGAGTGACGGCTTGGACAGGAGGGGATGGGCTTAGCTGTGCGCTGCTATGTAGCAAGTGGCAGTGAGCCCTGGCTTTGGATGTAAGGCTTTCAAGTCCCAGCTGTCACTGGTCCGATCCCAGCCAGCCAGTCAGCCAGAACCAGACGCTCGGTGTTCTCCATTTCTGCTTCCCTTTAATATGAATGCAGCCAAAGCTCCATAGATTCCACCCACAATGGTTTAGATGTATGTGTAACTGTAACAGAGTTGACCTAAATCTCCCTTATGTTTAAGTATTCTACCATACACACAGGCTGGCATATCCTAACTTTAAAGTAGTGTGATTTAAAACTGTTGCTATTTTTTCCTCGTTTTTCAAGTGGTGACAAATTAGCAGGCAGGAGTATAGTTAGGCGACTGCCTTTTTTTAGCCTGTGTTTTCTTTTCCCCTAATTTAAAGCCATGTTTAGGAGCTGCCCACCGTGGCGACGATGTAGAGACATTCCCACACTTCCCCGCTCCTTTCTTCCTCCTCCTGTTGCTCCTTCAGTGGGAACCAAACGGGGGAAGACGGGGTGTCACTCAAGGCTAACTCCAGAAAATAGTTTTGATTAAAGCCTTAATGGCAACACTGTGTTGTCCCATAAACAAAAAACCGTCTCTCCCTCATGCAAAAGTACCCATTAACAAAAGGCTGTTGCTTCCGAGTGCTTTCTCCCTCCCTGCTGATCGCCTTTGAAATCAGGAGAAGTGAAGGAGGGAGGAAGGATGGGAGGGGAAAGGGGTCCTTCTTGTTGTTTTGGTCGACTGGAAAGTATGTGATGCAATAAACGCCACTCCAGCCACCTGCATCCTCGCTTCCTCAGTGAGATTCAAAGCTTTTGGTTGTGGTGGATTTATTGGGGATTCATCATGCAGCTGTTGAGGAGTCTGCTCTTGAAGAGGATGAATCAGACAGTTTGCGATGTGCAGTCCTGGGTCAGTCATGCTCCCTGAATGAGACTTGTTTACAGTTTAGTCTGATTGTAGCCCGCCCCACTGATCTATAGATACCTCGATTGCCACAGAGGGTTCGTGTTGCACCACATACACTTAGAATAGACTGCAAACCAAACAAAACAAAGCTTAAAACCTTGAAAGGATAAGGTTTCATTGTTGTCCTTTGTTTTTATTTTGGTTTTCAGAGGTTCCTATCCCCCGGCATCGCACAGAGATTCCTTTGCTGATTTGCAGTAGTTTGGCCTCGTCTCTCTAATGCTCCACACCCGTTTAACTGCATGTTAAAGTTAAAGACAATGCTTCAGGGTGTCTCAGCTGCTCTTTAAACTTACTTTGAAAGTAAAGAACATCTTTAGATTTATAAGGAAACATGTTCTTTCTCCAAATACAAATATAAGAGCTAGTGCATTAAGCCTTTAACCATCGCCCCCTCCTGGCACAACCCTCATCCACACACTGCTGCATTTCATTTTAGGTGTCATTTTATTAAAATCTATTTGAAAGTTCGAAAGTTAGTTTTCAGTTTTAGATACCCGACACTTTGTCCATCAATAAGCAATACCTAAGCTCAGCCTGCAAATAAGCATGCACCATTTGTTTTTCAATTGTATGTATGTGAATTACTCTTTCATTTACTAAATGACTCATGCATCTATGGACTGGAGCCAACCCTAACTAAGTGTATCACAGGGACTGGCACATTCAGACCCACAGAGAATTTCTTTAAAACAACCACTTCAACAACTTTAAACATATAAAAGTTTTTAAAAAGAAAAGTACCCAGATCTTTACGCGGTTCAGTTACCAATCTCTGTTTCAGAAGCAGCTCTCT
>OMNW01007899.1:0-14492 GCA_900303245.1 Selene dorsalis
TTATTTTTTATTTTATTTATTTATTTTAGGTGCCACTCCCAATGACCTGCTGGTAGACCAGCTATCAATAGGTCATAATGCCATGCAATACATCTTTTCATCTTCTAGTTACTAAACTACATGATGCTGCTAATTCAGACAGCAACACAAGAAATATCCAATTCTACGAAACTTACAACCCGTAATACCAGTGGAAAAGGCAAATAACACTGTACCTTATAAATCCCTCTCAAAATTCTTAAACTCCACCACAAGGTTTCTTCTTGTTTTGCTGACCCTTGTTCATGGGAAGCTTCACCTTGCACAAAAGTGAATTAAATATTTAAGAGGCTGTTGATGGATATGGTCGAACCAAGGTAAAATTAGGTTGCCAAGAAACTGCTAAAATGCGAGTGTAACAGACACCATGTCAATTCTTTATTCACACATACAAAGAGCCAGAACCATTGCTGTCCCTGCACTGTCCCTGAAAGAGAACAATGAAGGAACTGACAAGTGCTAAGTCTCTCCACTTGGCTGTCTGATAATATCTCTGCGGCAGAAAACATATAATGGCTGAACCATCCAAACAAGCTGCATGAGACATAGTGAGTAGGTTCATCTTCTTCTGTTTCATAACAACAATATAATCCAAAGAACTTCATTAAGCTACAATAGAGGACCTATTCAGAAAACCAACTGGGGTAGTACTGATATTTGATAATGGCTTTAGAGTAAGTAACAGTCTCAGAACAGTATGGCTGGTTTCAGCACTTCAACAATGTCACTGAGCTCACACAAGAGTCGGAGCAGTGCAGTAATCGAAAAAAGCACTTTGCACTTTGAACTGTATTTGAGTCTCAGTTTAATTCCAATCTGTGGCTCTAACAAACACTGAAGATCAGGCCAATTACATAAATGAATGCTCCACTTTTTCAGATGGAACTGAAGGTGCTTGAGTGTGTGTTTATATGTCTCTGTGTATGCAAGAATCAAATGCAAAACTTAAAAGGCAATATGTTTCTGTCTGCAGTGTGTGTGTATACAAAAGTTACAATGAGACACAGAGCGAGAGACCAGGGAGTGGAGTTGCTGAATTAAATCAAGGAGTAACAGAAGACAACTGACGGCACACCATGCTCCCTGCATACTTTGAACTGACCCCCTACAGAGTGTGAAACACTCTTGAAATATCTAATTATTCCCTGAACAACGATCCTCAGCAATAAGTGAAAGCAGACAGAAAAAACTAGTACAGCTAGGAAATTGGCATTTGATCAGACCACGTAATTCAAAATCTGTATGTTTTGTCAAACATAAGAGAAAGGTTCATCGGGTTTGAAGTGATACATCTACACATTCCTCAGGGTTCTGCAGGGATGAGTTTCATCCTTAGTGGACGACAGGGAAATGCAGTGGCAAGCACTTCTTTGACACAAGGGATACTATTTTCTTCTACTTTCAAAGCTGTAAAGTTGCCATTCTGTTCAAGCCTTTGTTGCTGGCACTTTTATAGCAGGCTACATGTATAAAAGCCTTTGCAGATTGCTGGTGTACAGCTCTTAGAATGTCTGTGCATGTCTGTGCTATTATTTGCTATCTGTTAGAAAGAACTAAAACATTAGGGCAGCTCAGCGAGTCATAGAGCAGACAAGATGTTTTTCATTGGTTAAGAAAACTGATAAATTCTCTTATTCCTGAACATAACAGGATAAATAAATGTCACTGAGAAATGTGATCCAAATTGGACAGACGCTTTTTAAAAAGAGTCAAATAAGATTTTGGTTATGGCCAACATACCAGAAAACATATTATTTGTAGAATCTTTTTTGTTTGTTTGTTTTCATATGTCAACTAATTTGCCAAGTTTGTGATGATGCACAGTACATGTTTTGTATCTAAAAGGGATTAAAATTTTCCGAAATAAGAAAAATGAAAAAGGACCACCTAAACTAAATAAGAAATTCAAATCAGATATTTCTGAATTATGTATGTATCACTCTGGGGCCATAACAGATACGGCTATCTGGGAGGTTAACAGATGGTGCCATAAAATCAAATAGGCATCACTCTTAAAATATACTCAGACACTGAGGACATTTATGTCTCCAAAATCCTTTTCACTGCCTTCAAGGAAGAAGGGCGAATATCAACTCTGAAGTCAGCCACAAGGGTAAAAACTAGTTAACTTTCTCATTTCTGACTACTCATCACGTCCACTGAAGACAGTGTCATAAGTTTCATGCCAAATTTTACTGTCAAATAAAACTCTTTGACTGCCATAAAACAAGAATGACTGTACCATCCTGAAAACTAAAGGCAAAAAAACGGATTCACTAATGAGTGAATTATTTCTCCTACTGTTAAAATCAAAGGATCTGAGAAATCTCTGCTTATAACTGTACCTAAATAATTTTGTAATTTACAAATCTTCCCTGCCTTATTTCTCCTTGACAAGTAAGTACGCAAACTTGTCTGTGGCCTGGAGGGTGGATGAGATTCCTTTGTAATAGCACTGGGAGTCTAGTGAATGGTCTGAACTTCACTTAGGAAATCAGGCTTTTTAATACTATATTTAAAATGTCCACATTGACATGAAGAAAGATAAAAAACACTACCCAGAATAACAAAGTGAATACAGTGATCAATTATGGATGATTCACTCAGATAAGGATCTTAAAAATGATGAGTTGAAACAGTTATTCATCTTTGTGACAAATCTATGTCTCTCAGACCAGGCTCATTGATGTCTACTGTACCTAAATCCTCACATGAATGTCGTTCATCAGTGCAGTATCCACTCATTGCAATTGCATTGAGATTCACACTTTGCGTTTGTGCCAGACAAGATTTCCAGCCTGAGCTGTCAAGGGGGCACGTCCAGCCCATGAGACTTGTAGACTTGTAGTATTTGTTTGTGCTGTCACAATAGCAGATGGACAGATGGATATCTTTGTGCTTTGTGCTGGTGTTAATTGGCTACTGTGCACACAGTGGATAGAGGAGGCCAAGGGAGGAAGCGTGGGGTGTTTCAGACCACCAAGTAAGTGGTAATAATACTAATAAAAAAAAACATTTGTGCCAAGAGAGTATCTTTTGACACTCTTAAAATTGTCCGTGGTTTAACTGTATGTGTATGCACCATCTGAGTTTTTTGAATTTCTTTGTTCAATCATTATATTAGGAACTCCAAAACCATACTCAGCAGAAAGGTCAAATGTTGCTCAGGAAGTCGTTCTATTCTTTATCACACTGGACATTAGGACAGAGAGTAAGTAGGATGAACAACTTTATGTTAACAGGTATCATGGCTTGTAAAAAAAACAAAACAAAACAAAACAAAACAGAAAAAACCCCACGACTAGTGTTCCTTGCAATCTTTGGTGCTCAGCTGCGAGCATTCAACTGAGAAAAGCCTGTGGGATTGAAACTGACTCAGAGATACCCTGTGTGGCAGAGCAGCTAGATCATCACAACAACCCACACCTTGAGTATCGAGACACAAAGACAAACTGTGGTGTCAGCAAATGTCTCCCACCTCCACAAAGACACCACAAGAAAATGCCCATGAGAAAATGTGTACCGTGAAGACTTAATATAATGAAAAGTTGGGAGCCCAGTTCAATTTTGCTTAAATATGTCTTAGGGATCTGAGAGCTAGCAGATCTAATATGGAAGTCACTGTCGGGATTTGACAGAGTCATAGTGTAATGTTGAGGGCTGAACACAGGGAACTAAAAGGTTGGGGCCATGGATTTGCGCTATGCTTCCCAAAACCACTCTGCTATTTTTATATTGGAAAGTCTACTGATGGAGCAGCAGCTGAGTTAGATCACAGAAAAGTGAGCTTTAATTGTATTTCCTTTGAGCTGTTTTAAACTGAGATTACCAAGTAAAATAGGATAGCCCAGCTCACGTCAAACCAAAACTCAAGTATAGATGACACAAAGTAGTTTTTGCTTTAACTCTAAACTGAAAATATTATGTTTTTCGCATTGAGACATTAAACCCATAGATGTATTTTATATGGATCTTAACACAGTTTTTATACATGCAACACACTGAGCAAAGAAACTGGAAAAAAAAAAAGACAGACAAGCTGAGACACCCGAGGATTTCTCTGCCACGAAATGAGAAAATAAGAGTCTTGTAATTTTCTGTAAATTGGCATCTCACTTCATGTCAGTGGATTAAGAAATTAATGAAAAGTGGCTAGTCAATCTGACACTTCTGAATTAAGAAGCATGTATCCAAATGACAAAATTAAAAGAGGGAGAATGAAGTAGAGGATAAATAATTGGCTGGGGAAATTTGACAGAAAGAGAAGTGGAAAACATGGCAGATGAGGAGAAAGAGAGTGGAAACAGAGTATGAAGCGGACGCTCCAGGCAATGCCATCTGTGGGCAGATCTGCAAAGGCTGTATGCCACACACCTGTGTGGGACTGCCTGGGAGATAACGCCCTCAGCACAATGGCCCTGTGGCCACCTGTGCTGCCAAACAGGTGCACAGCCCAGCCAATTAAACTATTAGACAAACACAGGCCTCTGGGAGCAAATTAGCAGGCTGCCCAAACATCACAGGAAAAACAAAAAGCAATGGTAAGCACTGTGAAGACCAAAACACTTTGATGATGAGACTTTCATTTTATGTGTATAGATTTGAATGTAATTCTTAATGAAGCAATGCAATGGTTTTGATCTAAATTATCACACAAATATCTAGAAATGTCTCCTTTGTTGAAACCCTGATAACAAAATTTGTTATTTCATATGAATGGCTTTAAAACTGCCAACTTTGCACTGAAGATTAGGGCTATATTTATTTACTTAACATGTCTGTCTGAGTCATCAATCAAGTTGTTGTTGATGACTTGAGGTTACTAATCACGTATAACTATTAATTTACCTAAAACAGTTGGTAATTTCTATCATATACTCATTCCATCATAAGCCAAGATGTTGACCATGATACACAGTGCTGGGATTTTTTTTTGTCAGTCAAACAGAAAATTACATATTTTTGTAAATTGCTGTCCTTCATTTGTCAGCCCATTTTTATGATATGCCACATCTTAACTCTGTGTAATACAATGCACTATTGTAAGGGTGTTTCCTTCAGTGTAAGAGCAATCTTAATTTAAATGGCTCTTAGAAAAATGTTTAACCTCCTGCAGAGACATGACTGCTCTGCTACATCAGGTAAGTTATTTTACTCCTGAACCACACAGAGTTTAGAAGCAGGTCATCCGAATTTTAGGCCTAGAACTGAATTTATCCGAACTGTTTCAACAGGAATCTTTGACAAAGGTTGACCTGACAATACATAGAACATCTCCCAATATGCATTCAGTCTTATTCAGCTTTTCCCAAGTCATACTGAATTCCTAAAATACCATTTTTTAAAGTTAGCTGATGATTGTTATGGATTAAAACAAGCTTGAATACACTGCTCTGCTCTGTCATCTACTTCATGGTTATTTTCAGTATAAGATAACATACCATACAAAGGTTACATTAACATAGTGGAGTCAGAGGAGTAGCAAACCAAATGTGGAATTCCTGTGTGTTGTGATCCATGACAATTAAGTGCATTCATATTAATTAGGAGTAACCTTATCCATGCTTCAAGAAAATAATCAGTCCTTTTACCCCGGAGAGAAAAATGAAAAGTTTGAAGATGAGCAGGAGACTTGTGTGCTCCTCAGCACACACACCTTAAGGTGGCTTTCTCACTGGATGAACCTGGCCATCTGTGGGAGGCAACTCCTCCATAAAGCACCGGTCCATTACATGACGGTCAAAGGTTCAGCCATTTGAAAATACCCATAGGGCAAGCCTGGCCTCTCTTACAGCCCCTCGGCACCAGTTGGCCTTTCTGAGTGGAAAGGCTGACTTGACTCCCCACAGCTTGTTGGAGACTGGAGAGACTGACTTCACAGCTCTGCAATCACTCCAGGGATAATTACTTAGCTAATCAGCTATTCATCAAGGTATATAACACATATGAAATAAACTGTATTTATTACACGGCTCCATTGAATGCTGCAATCTGATTGGACAATCACTGCATTCTATGGTCTGTTATTTCTGTATAACAGACCGTTGTTAAGTATAACACACTGTTGCTAGGGACGCCGCTCTGATCAGAGGAGCAAAAAGGAAAAGAGGTTAAAGAGGAACTATGCATATGATAATCCATAGCTCCACAGATTGTTTTTTCAACGGCTTTGTTGTCGTAGCCAAGACAGCGATCATTGAGGGTGTGTCCATCGTTCCACACTCAACTTTTTGACAGTTACACTGCACCATCCAGGTACTTACAGTACACTGCATTTTGCCATACTTGTCAGTGTGAACATTTACATACTCAAAATAGTTAGTGTAAGGAAGTATTTGAATTGAGACACAGCACAAGAATTATGCCATGGTCAATGGCACTGAGATCATTATCAGATTAATTGTAGCTCATGACCAATGATTTATACTGCACCCTTGCCACATGATTGGCTGATTGATTGAATAAATGAATGATAAACAGGTGTTCCGAATCGAAATGATAGGTGAACATATGAATGGATGGTTGAGCATCTATTGTTGTAGTAAACATACAGGATTTTAGCATGGAAAAACAATCCTACCATCTTCTCTTCAAAATTGCTGAATGCAGGGATCCAGTAATGCTGGTACTGACACACTGATTAAATAAAAGCTCCTCTGGGGCCATGTTGGCAGATCCTTTCTCTGTACCCAGAGTTAACATTAAAAAAGTATTCAACTTATCCAATGACCATTTAATATGCACCATTCATTGCCTTACATTAAAAACATTTCAATAGTGGGCTGGTAAATAATTTACAGGATCTGCTGTCACCAAGGGTTCTGCAGCACTAGGGGACCAAATTAAAATTGAAGAGTTCATTTACAGGAGAGAATACAGGATTTGGGTAACAAGAACAGACTGAGCTGGAAAAATCAGTGAGGCCCTGTGATGAATGGCTCAAGAACCAATCAAAGCTCAATGGGACAGAGCTGACAAAAAATCTTTTTTTTTTTCTTTTTTTTTTACTGTATACACATTCATAGCCTATTAAAGAGAAAAGGTACAGGCACTGGCCATTTTTGCTGGATAGATTGGAGGCAGGTTGTACAAATTACACCGTGGACACACTGTCTTCGTTGCGTGACGGCTACCTTGCTTAACTGCTGCGACACCCATAGAGCTACATGCTTGTTAAGGTCTCAGAATGGCTGGCTTTCTCACATGGACAACAAGACTTTCTATCTATTAGAGCTTAATGGACAAAGTCACTCTCAGCGACCATAAGCTTGCGCTCGTTTGGTCAGCTACACCATTCACTATGCTTGTTTAAAAGTTATGTTGTGCATCTTTCTTGTCTAACCTAGCTGATGAATCCACCTAGGCAGGCCGAATGGATCTTTAAGGCATTTAGGTTCAAAAAACACTGCATGCCACTGCATGCTTCAAGTGCTTCCGTTTGTGGGTAACCTACCAACCAACAAAGTGAGAGACTTCTGTAATGAGTTTATCCGAGGACAATCTCAAACTGTTTCCAGCAGTATTTCCAGCAGACTCAACATAATGATATTTTCATGATTTCATGATTTTATGAAGTGAATGCGTGAAAACACTGATGAATCTTGTATCACCTACCAGTGAATTACTCAAATAGGTAATTTGAGATGAAAACCTCACTCACACAAATTCTTTCAAGTACAGAGCACAGTTTGCAATGTATGGCAAAAAGTTTGAGTTACCTGACAGGGTTACTGGTGAGAGACACTCTGAGGGACTCCAGGCAATTGAGCAACTTTTCTTCCGTGATGCCAGAACGCAGCTCATGGACATATTCTTGGGATGAAAGCGTACACTCATGCTTGCTGTTCCTTAGTCCACCCTGAAAACAAAATAGCACCAACACAGTTACTAGAGCACTGTCACACACCGTGATTTCAACACTATGATAATATAATGAAAAAGAATCAATATCATTTATAACTAAATAAGAATGTCAACATAACTAAAACACATCCAAAAACATTACATCACAACACATTAAGTCAGATAAATGAGAAAATACAAGATTATACCATGGAGAGGATTCAATATTTTTTGTTGTATATCTTGTGTTCTCAATAGGTATAGTCAATTGATCAATACTGGATTCATACAAAGCTGCTGGACATAAAACATGGCCAAAATAGCTCTTTTTCTCAATCAGCTAAGACTCTAATGATGGACTATACTTGAAGAGAGCCAAACACGAGGCTCTACATGGTATCTACAGCAGCTGCTGCTTGGAGTAAATGGATTCTTGTGAATAATCTCAGCAAAGGGCACGAGGGACATGCTGCTACACTGATGCTTACACAATGGGACTACCTATTGGCAGCCATACACACACTGGCACCACAGCAGGGAAACACATTTACACACTCACACAGCACACAGTGAAGTCAACATAGTATATTACACTGAGCTACAGCTTGTTGTAATGCGTCAATGCAGTCCACCCGTCCACATAAGTCCAAATGAAGAAGATTTGCAAATGATTCATTTTACTAAATTATCTCTACTTCAAGTACAAACTCCAAGAACAAATATGTGTTAAATCGGTAATTTCTAAAAATGAGCCACATTTCAGTAGTTGTCTTAGTTAAGGTACCATACAAAACAAAATAAGGATACATTCTGTAGCAACAAGCTATCATATGGCTGAACCAGAGCACAAGGCCTCCTCTTTACAGTGTTCATCCTTGGACTCCTGGTTCCACACAAAGTGAGCTGAGCTAATAGGCAGTTTGGGAAGTAATAAGATAGCTCATTTATCTGTAGAAAAGTGCCCTGCTGCTCTCCTGCAATACACAGTCAACATGAAAGAAACTGTTTTTATGTTGGAAATAGCAGAGGCAGTCTAACAACAGCAAGATACAGATAATTCTGTATCTTCAGGTGTATGCCAAGGTCATTGTTTTATTTGTCTGATCAGGACAGTAAGTATTTATTTGATAAAATCTGACATAAAATCACATTCCTAAACCTCCAGGGATGATTCCTGCCTACACAAAGTAGAAAAGGTGCCATTTCCAACCAGTGTCAGAATTGTTCTTCATGAATAGAGCATATTGTAAGCAACAGAAAAACAAAGATTCAACTGATACAATTCCACAAAAAAGATCATTTCAGTTTTTTTTTTTACCAAGAGTGAAAGAGTAAACATAGACGCATCATTTTTTTCTGACAATGGTTTTAAACATGTTTCACCTGTTTTATATTAACTTCTCTCAAAAAAGGAGTTAAAAAAAAAAGTAAAATCTCAAGAAAGTTAAAACTGATGGTGTACCTTGACATAATTGTCTAGTTTTCCACACTGTAGATTGATTTTGTAGTGAATCCATTTTCTGTGCTTCTGTCTTTTCTCTGTCTTTCTCTGCTTGATCTATACAAACACTTATGCCATTTGTCTTTTTCTCAAGCACTGTTGGGTGAATGTGGGGAAGTGACTGGCTTAGCTTTTATCTGACTGAAGGTACTTATTAGGCCATATGGAGAGATAAGAATCCCTCTCATTACTTTCAAAATTTTTCAACTACAGTATTACCTACCACTGAATTCACTGACACCACTTTAATGCTTTTGAGAATGAACAGCTGCATACTCAAAAATAGAAAAATAATGGCATAAAAATCCAGATATGCACTTTGATAAACTTCCAGTTAGATTAAGAAAAGGAGAAAGATAGAAACCCAAGAAACCCCACACAAAAACAGTAAGATGAAATATTGGGTGCCTGACTTTGCAAAAGATTTATTTCAAGGTTCGCTTTCAACAGTGATGTAATACTGTCTTTATAGTCAGTTTAACAATGGCAATTACATTTTTCTGCTTAAGTACTAAAAAATCAATGTGCTTTTAATCCTTGAGTGGCAGAGCGTACTGTTTTTAAACAGACACTTGAAATCAGTTCTCAAAGAGGAGTTTGTGTCATTTGCTTGACTCACTTTTAAATTTTAACTGAAAGTCAATTAAGTGTAACTGTGTATGTCTTTCCCAGCATCCAACAGAACACATACTTTCTTTCCTCTGAATTGTGGAGCCACATTTTTTTTCTTAATTTGATATGGTACGTTAAAGTGATTAATATTTCCATTGTTTCAGTAAAAGGACTCTCAGATAGAGTATGTTCAAACAAGGGTTATAAACAACTAATACCACAAGCTCATACAGGAATAAAGGATAGTATGGTCAACTGTGAAATAATACATGACAAGATACCAATGTGATACTGAGTCTAAGAAAGCAGTCAATCAACAGCCTGCATACTGGAACTGGGACACAGGATATTTGCTTCCAGGCTTTTGATTTTGAACAACATAAATATTCACCCACCCACTTAACTGCTTTGTGGTCGGGGGTTCATATTACTCTCTCTAAAACACTTCTGAGGTACCATTTTATAAAAGTTGAAGCCTGACTTTTATTTTTTTTAATACATTTTCAGGGAGAGTCTAAATAAGGGGTCTTGGGCAGTGCACCTGCAGAGTGAGCCTAGAATGAGCCTGCAGATCCTCAAGATCCCCAAGTTATCACCTACCATTTTGGTCAAGACTTGTGTGATGCTCTGGTTAATGCACTCAGCACCTTTTGTCAAGTCCACCCTTTTAGCGAGAGTAAGGACCCAAAAACAAAAAAACTTTTACACTCAACAGTAAACATATGCACTCTTGGCACTAATCTAGAACAAACTAAAACAAATATTGATGCAAACAGAACAAGAGAAGAATGTACAATGTCTGACAACACTAAAAATGCTGCTCACATCATTGAGCTTCCATTTTCGGATATGGCTGATTAGGCGACTACATTTTCAGAACATTACTTCCTCAGTAATACACTGGGCAGTGAGATAGACACAGATCACCCACTTTTTTTTATCTTCTTAGCTCTCAGTCGTTCCCAGCAGGCATAGCACTATGTCCAGAAAGGCTAGAGCTCTGGTTTCACTGCATGCTTTGACCTCTGGAAACCGAAGACACTGACCATAAACTGCTTTTTCACGACCTTAGCCCGAATCAATGGAATCCTTTGGGATAATATCAACATTACACCACCACACTGGCAGCAGAGAAACAATTTGAGGAGAGGGGAGGGGGCTTTACCTGCTGGCAACTGGGTAATGGCAATTTTCTCTTCAGGCTTACAAAAATGGTCAAAAAGAACCCCCAGTGGATGTGTGCATGGGTAGTTATGTGGTGAAGTCGTGACGTAAAAAGGCAGAGGGGATATGAGGGAGATAGAAAAAGTAGGGTATAGAGTATGGGGGATAAAGGGCAGGGCAGAGAGACAGAGCATCATGAGACACTGCAACCTCCACAGTAGAGGACGGACACAGCCTTTTGACCACAGTCTACAGCCTCATCTCCTGCCGCTTATTGAATCCCCTATTTGTCGATAACAGTATTTCCTGCCAAAGAAAATAGTGCTAGGAGCAATTACTTCAGCAAGCCTGTCAATTTCATTTTGGGAGGTTAAGGGAGCATTGAGGCTCATTCCCTCCTCCTCCATCACCTCTGTCTCCCTTTTTCTATGCCATCGGGAGTGACAGAGTGTTGTGCCTTCTATTGAGGGCAGGGCAGGGAGACAATGCCAAGGCGGCGGCACCACCACATGTCATCTTCACCTGTAATGAGCCCATAACTAGCTGGCAGCTTCTTCAGTGCCCAGTGCTCGGCACATTCAGGCAGACTGATAGATACATTATTCAGCTTCATTGTCAGCTTCCTGGAAAACCACATGGCGGCAATGTGTCTGGCCTGGAAGCTTGTACTGGGAGAGAGCTGACTGCATTCAGCCTTTCTGTCTCACTGTCTTACTGTCTTGGACACATGCGCGTAGGCCTATATACAATTTTCTAAACAATGTTTCTCCATCTCTCTGTTCTCTCACAGCCTTGTGTGATGAAGAGTTACAATTAGCAAGTGATGCAAGAACAGAAAAGAAGCATATCTTTAGTCATGTCTGGAAGTTATCACAGCATGAGACTAGTGTACTACAAAGACTTCTTCTGATGGCAAGCCATTCAAAGCTTTGTGTCTGAATGTGTGTACACTTCCTCTCATAGCAAAATTATCAATCAATCAAACACTAAATACTAATGTGAATGACATGATCCATTGCAGCACTGGATGGTATTTACAGCTTTTTGCGATCGCTATGACACGTTTTTCAATACTTTAAACACTTTTTCAAAACTGTTAGCGCACATCACACCTACAGTTAAACACACAATTCCCAAAACAGTTAATTTCATGCTCAAAATCACTCAGTGTGCACTACACACAGACACAAATTTCCAAAACACAATAATACACTAACTCATTTGACCAAATCAACCAAAACACTGACACATGTTGTCTTTCAACAAAAACATTTAGTCAGTCATAGCACAGTGTCATAAAAAACACTAACAACTGACGGAATAACACAAACTGAATCACGTGTCAAGCTTTGCAGAAGGAACACTTTACAAAAAGGGGAGAGTAACTGACAAAACAACAAGGCTGGACTTACAAAATAACTACATGTGTGGGAGAGTGATGCAAGAACACATTCTGAACACCTGATGGTGTGACCATTATATGCAGATAAAAAGGCATGCAATGCAGATCTTGACTGAAAAGCCATGTAAATCTAACATATAATGTCCACAACACTGTCCTTGAGGCAATGAATCTAAACATTTTGGGATCTATTGAGTTTCTCCTGGTGTAAGATAGGGGTCCACCACACACTTGAAAAAGTCAATGACAAAAAGTTATGGAATAATGAGATATCTAATTACTCCTTCTTTGTGTGTGATGAATGAAAATTACTAGAGCACCCTACTGCTCTTCGTAAAAATAATACAGATACAATCGGAGCAATTAGTGAATATCATGCTGTATGGTTGCCACATTATAACTTAATTTCCTGCTCATTAACAGTCAGTAGATTAGTTGAGAGCAAAGATAGCACGACAATGAGTAAAAGACAGTCTACAGACAGGTACATCCAGATATCATATCTCACCCTTTCTTTTAATATGGCTTATGAACAATGCTGTCAACACAGCTGCACAAGGAAAAAAGGTCTGCGTACAAAAAACACAAACATATGAGGGATGTTATATAAATGAGCAATCTTACATTTAACACAATCTAAAGTTTGGCATGAGTCTGTGGCAGCAATGGTAAAGGTCAACGCAACACGGATCAGTTGAGATGCTGGTTGGCTGGACAATGAGTTTTCCCTAGCCCTACTTAAAGGACAGAGTCCTGCTGCCGGCAGATAAGACATTTCATCTAGCCACCAGGGCACAGGGCTCCCAGCTCAGTGGGGGATTTCCCAACAGACCATGTGGCCAAGCATTTCACCCCTTTTCCTCCTCCCCCATCTCCAATTCAGTCTCTTAACTTCTTCCCTTTAGCCTATTCTTTTCCTATCTGTCTGTCCCTGTCTTTCGTTCACTCCATACTGAGGTGCTCTTCTACCCTGGGTGACAATAACGAAGGAATGTGTGAATATCTGTACGCACTGAGGACTTTTTCTTCTTGCTATATTTGTTTTTGCTCTATATCTTCTGCTTGTCGTGGACAGAAAACAAAATCTACAGACAGCTTTATTCTCTCATGTCTGGGTAACTACAACTTACTGATAACACAGATGCAATTAGGCCTACAACATTCTCTCAATAATCAGGGCAGTGGAATTACGTCTTGTGCCTAGACAAGACAAGTTCACCACAACAGAGTGGTAGACTGAGAAAAAAAGAAAAAGCAAGAAACAATTAGGTATTAGGCTGAAAACAGCTTGAAAATAGTACTGCAGGGTTCACTTTCTAACAAACACTGGGCGGTGGACAAGGAATTCTATTTGTATGTGTATTTGTGCGAGTTGTTGATCCCCAAGGTCTGGAGGAAGAGCACCCAGTGACAACAGCAACCACAAAACCTGAGGATATTAATCGATTCCAGCCCCTTTTTATTCATACACAAAAATGCCCACAAGAGTTTGTAACGGTTATTCAATTACAAGCAGGGGTATGGTGCTTCTATATTTGTTTGTGGTGTGTGTGTGCGTGTGTGAGTTTGTGTGTGTGCATTAATACGATGAAAGGTCAGATAAATGAAATGTGGCACAGCTTGACCATGGGGCTGAATTGATATGAGATTTATTTATTCTGAACTAGAATTTACACAAGATGTGTTTCAGTAGGACCATGTGCTTATAAATTGGTTTTAAACTTTCAAACAGAACTGCAAGGACGGAGCCTCCCTTTGTCTGGAGTGCTCCTCACGCAGTTGTAGATACCTGATGCTTCAGTACTTATAGAAAATGCCTTACATGACATAAAAACATTCAATGGCAATGGTGAGCAACAAATTAAAATGTCTCCTTAACCATCAGTAATAACAACATAAGGACAGCTGAATAAAAGACATTTTATTTTTTAA
>OMNW01007900.1:0-13092 GCA_900303245.1 Selene dorsalis
GAGTGTGGTGTACAACATCAACACCAGAGGAGACAGAAATGCTGCATTTTTACCCTGGCAGATAATACATGGACCAGAATGAGTTGAAAGTAGAAGTCAGTGACATGCATTTTATTTACTAACACAAAAAGTAGAATTATTATCAAGCTAGAAGTCAAACAAAAAAGAGAGCCAGCTCTACATGTATGTTTCTGAAGTGAGGATTAATCAGATTACAGCTCTAAAACGCACAATATCAGGACAAAGCTCTTGGCCTTTGCTTACTCACTCAGAGATGGCTCCACTTTCATTAAAGGTCACTATTTTATCACCACACATCTGAAAAAGGCAGTGATCCTCTGCTGCCGCTGCTGTGAAAGAGTTATATTAAATTGACCCGGAGGACAGTGAGCCCTTGCTGCATTAATAACAAGCCACTGAAAAATAAAACCAGACCATTGCAAAGCCTCAGTGATAGATACAAATGGAAAAAACATGTTTATAAGTCAGTAAATTGGTTTACGTTCTCAGAAGGACACAGGGGCATTTATGGAATTTCACATCAAGGCAAACATAACTGAACACTCTGAAGTAGAGGTCAGGGAGGATATCTGAACAGTGGCAGCGTTGGACCCGACGCATTCTCATGCAATATGCAGAAATCCCACTTTAAAGCAATGTGATGATGGATTCCTTCTCAGCTGTCAGCAGAAAGCCTTTAAACGAGCCCGCGAGCAACAGGTTCCATCTTTAATGCACTGGGTATTAATGCAGTGTAGGGTGTGGTGCGGCGGGGAGCCAGTAATAATCAATTTCCTGCTGCTGTAATCATAGTTCTCTGTAAGTTAATTAGCATCTGTTGAGTGTCTCAGAGAGGTGTCTGCAGAGAAGGAGAGGTGGTTTAAAGTGTGTGTGGGAAGCGTGACACTGTGGGCTGTGGGACTGCGGTCATATGTCAGGGCTATTAGATTAAGACCAACATGAGTCATTGCATGATGGAACTAATGGTGCATCTGATGCATGTGATTGTGATATTGTGAGATCCAATCAGCATCACAGATTGAGTGTGACCACCTCCCCATTCCTCTCATCTGTCTTATCACCCCCCCTCAACCACATTCTGCCCAATAACACAGGCAGAGAGAGAAAGAGAGAGAGCGAGAGAGCAAGA
Source organism: Selene dorsalis (assembly GCA_900303245.1). Classification (NCBI taxonomy): domain Eukaryota; kingdom Metazoa; phylum Chordata; class Actinopteri; order Carangiformes; family Carangidae; genus Selene; species Selene dorsalis. Next base: position 1,151 of record OMNW01007900.1, read on the forward strand.
GAGAGAGTGAGAGAGAGAGAGAGGGAGAGAGAGAGAGAGAGAGGGAGCTTTAAAGTATAAAATCTTATCTGCAAAGTGGATGAACGCTGCACATTCTCCATTACAAGTGATTTTGACTCAGCTGGAGTTTATTCAGAAACACCACACAGAGGGAAAATTCAACAGGATGTGCACGACAAGAGGCACCGAGTGCTATGATGATGTCACAGCGGCTGCCCACATGCCATGACAGAGTATCAGGGCCACACTGAGGGGAAATTAAATCTGAAAATGGAGAATAATGCCATAATATAGTCAGAATAAATTTGTACTTTTGGATTAGGTATTGTTTTGAAGGGGAAATATCAGAAGTGAGGAACGTGGAGTGTCTTGTGCAGCTGTACTTTAGTGAGGTTTCATTAATAAGGAAAGCCTTCAATCTTTTGACTAATCAGCAGCAGCAGCAGCAGCATTAGGACACAGACCTTGAAAAGACTGTGCCACAAACAGTTTTTCTCTTGAAACCTTTGAACTATTTGATTCTTGTAATATTACAACATTTTTCCAGAAATATTATGAATTTATCCTGTAAGATTACAATTTAAATCATGTAATGCTGTCACTTTTTTCTTGAAACATCAGGATTTCATCCTCAAATTTACAACTTTACACTCAAAATTTAATTTGTTTTCCTAAATGTCGCCCTAATACTCAGTCATAAAATGCAGCAAGACAGGTCACACAGTGAGGACAAAAACAATCTGAAAGGCATGAAAAAGGTTGATCACAATGGCAATCGCTTTTAATGGAGAAATGAGGAAACCAATTCATTTAATTCTAGTGGACTGTTGCTGTTGTTGATATCTAGAATAGCAGATTTTCATTAATTTCATTTCTGTCTGAGACTGTTTTCTGATCCCTTTATGCTGTTACTGTTTTCTTGTTGCACATAATTACATTGGTTTGTTGCAGATCTAATCTTTTATTGTCAAACCACCTCCGCACTGCCGATGTTCCTCTCGCCTGTGACTAATTTCTCCACTGTGGAGCAGGCAGTTAATCCACTATGTTGTTTTTGGTTCCTGAACGCCATCATTGATGTTAATGTGTCAATTTGTCACAACATCATCAATGTCATCAATAACCATGAGGTAAGAAAAAAAAGTGTCGTTACAACTGACCTTTTTCGGGACTTTGTGTTATGTGACACATCAAAGCAGGAAAAGCCCAGATGTAGTTAACAACACTAATGGCGACTAACTACAATCCCACTCATTCACCAGCTGTGGGGTCCTGAGCTCGCTGGAATGGGACACACCATGAAACAGAGACATCGTTAACGTTAGCTAATAGTTACACCTGTGCTTTTCCTGTTATGATTTTTCTTGATGTTCCTGTTATGTCGAGAAAGAAGGTGAGAGCGTGCTCTGTAGAAACGGCATTGTCACTGTTTAGCCGCTGCTGGTTTCTGTTGTTTTGTATCATTAGGCCTCTTCTAATTAACATAAGTGTGGGAACTGTTATTCAATACTTCAATATATTTATTTGTGTTTTCGAATATTACGTAATGTCATTCTGTTGTTCTATTGTCCTCCTTGGTGAAAATCTGCTTGGTAATAAACCACATTCTGATTACTTTATTTAAAATTAACATTTGTAATATAACTCTTAACATTTAGCCCTGTGCTAAATGAAGCCATGAGTCAGGTATTTATTCACTCTTCGCTTGGAGAATTATAGTTCATGGAAGTGTGAAATGCTCTGATGAAGCAACTCATGCAATGGACCCCATAAGGAGAAATGATAGAAGGTTGCGAACCACTGCCACAGAGCTGTTGTTCATTTAGTAATAAAATACATTGTTAGTAGGCTACAGGTCGGACAGCGGTGGGATGATGGGATTAGTAACGGTTACACTTTGGACAAACAAATTTTCAGTTAATCAAATTGTAGTGAAATTAAACTGTTTCAAATGTTCCTAGGCATAATTTTAATGTATCATTCATTGATTCCCAGAGAGTTGCTATGGCAACACTCTGTTTCTTTTTACTGATGATCACTGCGTGGAGCAGTAGGCATTTTCTCTCTTGCCTCTCTCACCAGTTGACCTGTTGTTCGGCCTCATTCTGAGTTAAGTCTGTAACATCTGCTCCCCCCTGAGCTGGAGAGGTCATTGAACTCACCATCTACGCAGGCCGGCCTCGCCCTCGTGGTCCCAGCGATCTGGCCTCTCCGGCAGGCGCAACGAGCCGTCTGCCTAGCGATGGTCCGTCTGGGAACACTGCTGTCTCTGTTGAGCATCACTATCTCACACGTTCCCACCGCCAACTGGCCTGCCAAACACAGGAGAACAAAGTTCACATCACATTAGCATAATGACACTGTAATGGACGCTGCACAGAGGAGCAACTGGTGTTTGAAGGTACAACCAACAGGCAGAGCAGTCGATCACTTTCATTTAAAGTCTCAAACTGAAAACCGATGTTTTAAAAGCGGCAAGGGAGCAGAGAGCTTCAGTTTTAATACAGCATGGCTGGTTGCTCCTGTGATAAAAACTTCTTTATAAGTGATCCTGTGGAAAACAAAAGTTTCCTCCAAGAATCTGTTAAAAGGACATTTTCTATTTGGTTAGTCATAAATGCGAGTTAACAAGCCCAGATTTTCTAAGCTCCAATATAGGAAAGTGCTAAAAGGAAAGGAACAGCATTCTCCCTGCTTTACTTTTCTCAGAGCTTTAGGGAAAAAAACCAAGCAGTTTCTCTGACTGGGAACATGAATATATTCAGCAAATTTCATATTAATCAGCCCATACAGTAACTTTATGAAAACAACAGCACTGGTAGTTTTCTCAAATGATTTAAGTAAAGTAGGCTACCTGAAAAAGACCCGGATAAAGACTTTGTCCGTCAGAGGCCAGGGCAGAGGTCAGCTGACGTTGTAATAATACAATCTAAAGTCGTAAGGGAGAGGACGGAGCAGATGGTTTGGGTAAGAGAACATGAGGAAGACCACGGTTTGTTTCTCATTTCCTTCTCACAGGTAGTTTCATGTCACCGTCACTGATTCTGGTTCCTTAATCTCACCAAACCAAGAAGCAGTGATATCTGCTCTTTGTGTTGTGGTTAGTTCACTCAGGTTATGGTTTGTTGTCACTTTTACTCTAGCAACACATTTGTGTTTTTATTGAAATGTCTGAACATCTATCAAAAGGATTGACATGACATTAATGACATGACATTTGTGGTTATGACAAAATAGGCTGCAACATTCATGATATTCAAGTTCAGTGCTAATTAGCATATACAAGCATATTAACACACTGCTATTCTTGTCTATTGCTTTAAGGAAGAAGACGGTTTTATTTCTATGTAACTTTAAATTCATTGTATTTGGTTGATACTTCAAGCTTTTCTGTCGCAGGTTAATTGGAGGAGAATATGTAATCAAAGCCATCCAGCACTTCCATCTCTTGATTAACAACCTAACATTGTGTTTGAGAACACTACGTCCTCATTTTTTTTAAATTTGCCCTAGGGGCAACTAAATTACATTTTAAAACATCAAAAGTTCAGTTTTTGGATTTTTTTGATTTAACTAATGAATTATTAATGTAACTACTGGCTGAAATAATTTGGGATTGGGTTGACATGGTCGTGGCTGCCGGGCACCATGTTCCTACAAAAGAGTAATTTTCAAGCCAAGTGAAGCTCTACTGAGATGGCAAGTGGACAGAATGTCTTAAAATGATGATTACCTGGCTTTCAAAATCTCACCTGAGTAAGGGTGTGTGTGTGTGTGTGTGTGTGTGTGTGTGTGTGTGTGTGTGTGTGTGTGTGTGTGTGTGTGTGTGTGTGTAAGAGAGAGAGAGAGAGAGAGAGAGAGAGAGAGAGAGAGAGAGAGAGTGTGTGCTATTCTTTCATGTTATCCATGCACAGAGAATTACTTCAAAGTTCTCCAGGCATTACAAATGTAATTACATTACAAAGATGGATAACTCCTTAGCCAGGAACCTGTGGTTAACCAGGTTTCTTAGTGTAAAGTCTGTCAGCATGTGACCTCTAAAATAATTGAAAGAGAAGAAATCTACAATACATGTGGGTGTTTTAGCAAAAAATGTGGGCGGTGGAAAGGGGTTAAATTTAATAAAATAAAAACATCTATGATTAAATGTTTTCATTATCCAGATTTCTTCACGTCAAGGGACTTTTTCTAAACTTTTCACTCAACTTTTTATTTGGCAAATTAAACGATGAAATGATTTCGAATCGTGTTTATTTGATAAACTTTCATTTGGAAGTTTTGAGATTCCCCCTCAAGCAAGAGTTGAATTCCCAGCACTAAGAGCTGCTCAGGCTTCAAACCTTCAATCATGCTCCCATGTTGAAATGGAAAGATGAGCTTTGTGCCCAGAATTGCAGCTACAGCTCATGCATGGCTCTGATGATCATTTCTGATGAATCACACTAAATTCTCTTCAACGGGGAAAGCAAGAAGAGGAGCAGTGGTGATGATGTCTGCATGGCTCTTTGTAGCTGACAATTACACTCAACACTTAATGTCAAGGTAGCAGTTTGTTTTGGGGAAATTATTTGGAAACCTGAGGGAACATTTAATTGTCATTTATTTGGGCCTTTCTGGTGTGTAGGTTGGTGTGGCAGTTACTGACTGTTAATAGACTTATGTTGTGTCGATAAACAAGCTTTAATCAGAGTATACTACTTGAGGGCGCCTCCACTCCTTTCAAAAGCAAATTTGGAAAAATAAATATGTAGATGATACACTTGTGACTTAAAATCAGAGGGAGTTTTGCTGTTGCCTAAAATGAGCTAACTAATCAATAACCAGCTAAACAATATTAGTATGTGTGAATATGTCAAATCTGATTCAGCCTAAAATGCATCTCTTATTAAGCGGGATACAAAATTAACAGAATATCAATGTATCAGCTTGAGGTTGAACAGTAAAGCTCAGAGAAAGTTGGAGAAATTTCTTTCACCTTTGTAATGATCTGGAAAAAGTAACATGGTTTCTTCCTCCTTCTCTTTATTGAATGGAAAGCTGCCAGTGAAAGCCATTCAGGTCGACACTGAAATAAAATCAGCTCAGTGAAGGTAGATTAGAGAGAAGTCTATGCTGCAGTTCCTTTAAGGTCAATTCCTGGCATTCAGCAACCATCACTCCTTTATACTGCTGCCTATAGTCACTTCCCAACACCCTGGAAGGTTCATTAAAGGAGACGCTAACTGCTCTATAGCATGAAATGACTGTAATAATGGCAAAGGTTGAAAGGACTGTTGATCAACACAGATGACTCATAAAATTACATCAGCAGATGTTTGGACCTTAGAGTTTCTACGAGACTCTGCAAAGTTTCAGAGCCACACATGTTGGAAATATTGCAAGGGACAATTTCATTGTCCAGAGTGACCCCACAACCTTTATTTTACCAACATCATAAAGTCACAATGTCTCCTGGGCAAGGCCAGATTAACCTGCACAGAGTCCCTGTGGTAAAAATTAAATTTAGGCCCCAATGACCCTTCATGTCTGGCCTCTTGAGAACCCTTTGAGTGGTGCACAAATTTGATGCCAATCAGTGAATTTATAATGGGTCATTTCATTTCAGTGGTGCAAAACTTGAAGGACATGAAGGGTTACGTTCTTACTGGATCTTGTCCTAAGGATATTGAGATTTGAGAAGACATCTGAAGTCTTTTCAATGTAAAAGTTGAGCTGTAAAAATGAATAACATGTGACATGTATTTCTTTAATTACTACAGTGAGGTCCAACCAAGTACAACATTTGACATTTGTGTTTAAGTGCAAAGCATTGTGATACCAAGGATTTAAGAGCTGGAATGTTGAAGGAGCAGCGTGACAATACAGGATGTTGAGGACATACTGCTGGGTTGACTGCACAATAGTTGTAGAGCTGGAGGAAGACAGGAAGACATCTTTTAACTCTACATAAAGAGGCAAGTGTGATGTTTAATTTTAAAGTCAAGTACTGGATATGAACCTTGAATGATCGTCTTTTGTTGAGTTCTTCAGTATTTGTAAGAATCAGTGAGTTTCGTTCAGAATAATTAAACCTTTTTTGACAGGATGGTTGGAGTCACTACTGGAAACTGGAAGGCGACCAAAGAATGAGATATACAATTGTGTCATCAGCAAACAGGTGCACACTGAAATATTGATTAGGAACAATTATGCAAATTATCTATAATGGAAACAACAATGACCAAGAATGTGAACCAAATAAGCAAAATAAAAGCTGAGATAGATAACACTGGGGAACAATTTGAAAAAAAAATCTGTTGAGTTAGATTTTTATGCTGATTAAAACTAAAACTGGCATGCTGATTCCAAAATTGCAGTCAGTTGTTTTCCAGCAGGTAAAGTTTTTTCTCCACAGCTTACCCTCCAGATAAGCAAAATGCCACTGATTAGCTGTTGTAAGACTTGCCAGCTGATTAATTATAGTAGCCATATCCTTTGTAAAAACACAATAGTGTTAAATAAACATTGCAGTCATGCCTGTTTCTTTCATATTTCATTCTATGTCAATATTTGTAAATATAAGTACAGTATTTTTCATATTTTTTAGGAAAACGGGGATCCTGTAGTTCAAAAACTTGACGTGAAAAACTGAGATCAGTTTTGGATTCCGCACCCAAAAATTAGATAAAAACTGCTGTCAGACCCAACTCAACAAAAATTGTGTTCCGCAGTGTAATTAACTGACTGGACCCCGGATTCAAAGCCCTAAAAGGTATAATTTTGAACTGAAGCGAAAGATAAAAGTAGAAATCGCTCACTTTCCGTCCCAGTCACATTTTTGACTTGAAAATGCTCTTAAAATTCAGACAACCCCAAAGTTGTACCAGCACCTCTAAAGCTTAGCAATTAACATGTATCTCATTTAATCCCCCACAAAAAAATTGTGTGTAAATGACAAGATTATTTCCTGGCTCCAAGTAGTTGCCAGGCAACGAGCCGAGACTCTAAGAAGTTGTTAATCTTCTCATCTAACTGTCACAAAAGTGAAGACATTGTGTATCTGGGTGGTTGTGCTGCTTTCCCAGTTTTGTGATCCTGCCTGGTTTTGACCCTCTGTGTGTCAACTTCCTGTCTACATTTACAATCTCTGGACAAGGAATCCTACTTTTGTTTTTTTGTTTTTGGTCACTGTCAGGTGAAACTTCCCCTCGACATGCTACTTGCTTCCTGGAGAACGACTAACTGTGCAGATAATCATGAACTCCAAGAAGAGGAACAAGACTTGTATCCAAAATTGTTAGCTGACTCCTGATCTCTTCTTGTGCACAACTAATAAGTCTAATTTTCCATTTGAGCACACTGTCCCCATCACCATCCCACTCTTCACAAGATTTAACCTTTTTTTGAGCCTTGAGCTTTTCTGTATCTCCACTGTCACTGCTGCAGGTTGGGGTGAAGGGGGTGTCACCCAGGTAATTAACCATACTCAGGACTCAGGCCAATCAAAGAGGACAAATCTGCATTTCAATTAATGAATTAATGACGTGTCATTTCTCCACAGCCGCCACAGTTTGTGATTTAGGCCGATAAGATTGCTGTGTTTCATGTTAAATGATTACCTAGGCTGGTGCTAGGAGTCATAAAACACACTCACCTCCACAGAGATCTGCAATGCACTTTTCATTTCAGAGCATCAGCCCATCCTCAGCCCCCATAACCACCATCACCATCACTGCTCAGCCCACCCTCCTCTCTCTTTTTGCTGAGGCTAGTCCCTGTGTACTGGGTGTGTGCTGGGAGGACAGAGGTGCCATCAGATATCAGTGCTCCCTGCCATGTCTCAACACTGAACAGATGAATGGGCTTCATGCAATAAGCCTGAAGGAGGAGAATAGTAAGGGGGGAGTCAAAGTAGGGAGTTGTATAATGTGTGTGTGGGTGAGGGGGTGCTTAGTAGAGTGCCCTTAGCAAAGGCCAGTCCTCCATCAGACATACAGGAGTTAATTCATGTGACAGGGGGTTTCTGTCACTCAGCAGTGTGAAGACACTTAGCTTCGTCTCTATTTCATATGATGACATGCGCATACGGCTGCAGCAGTGGTGGTGGTGGTGAGGAGTGCACCCAGTGAAGGACGCCAGTGCATTGCTGTCCAGGCTCTGGATCCTGTCAGAAACAACATCTAGAGGGCTACAGGAAGCCAATACAGAGCACAGAGACTGGCTCTCAGCACTGACTGGCAGCCTGGTGACCTTATCACTGAATCACAACACTATACAAGTGCAAAACGGCTGCGCATACACACACTCATACGCACGCACACGCGTGGGCGCACACACACACACACAGGAGGGCATTCAAACACACACATAGAGCTTAGAGCAAAGATGCGAGTCTGTGCTCTACATGTCAGCTCTTTGATCAGACACACTGCAGATCACCAAAGTATAGGGGCACAAATATCTTAATATCTCTGCCTGAAATAGGCTGCCAGCAGTTCACAATGTTCCCCTGATTCAATGTGCGTCATCGCAGGAGTAAGAACTGGTGGCTGAGGTTATTAAACTCCACATACATCATACTGGCTGACCCTGACCACATACAGCAAATACAGAAAACCACCAATTATCATCCCTCTGGTTAACATCTCAAAATATTCCAGCTATTTACTGGTCCGTGGAAAACACTCTGTTCATTCTAGCTTATCTTCTTACTTGTTTGTTGCTTTAATTAAGTGCAGATAACTACATCAGTAGTTAGTCCCAACAGATAAAACACCTTTATCAGATTTAACAGGCAATCACATGAGACGCTGCTCTGTTTGGCTCCCACACAACTTAAACCAGGCTCAGGGAGCTGTGATAAAGGCCCCGCTTCTCCTCAGGGAGTTTGACATAAAATTATATGACAGGCTGCACTGAATGAACTGTGACAAGGATCCATTTCCATATTAAAACAATCTATCTTTATAGATTGTAATTACTTGCATGCTACTTAAGACAGAAGTGAGGTTGTACAATGTTTTATTGCACAAGGTGCGTTTGCAATCTACAGTTACAAACTGTATCTATTTAAAAAAAGCCAGTTCCTATTAAATTAACGCAATTCCTAAACACATGGCAATATGTGTTGGATTCAGTATCACTCCCATTAAGATACAGCTACAGAGCAGAGCCGTTCTGTAAAGGCTTGGCTTAAACGCTCTGGAATCTAACCAGATTTCCCCAAGAGCCAATCACTACACTGGCATACAATAATAAGTCTGAGTGATTATCTTGGTTCCATTGTATGTTCCTGTTTTTATAGAAGTGCCGTTCTCCAGGAAGAAAATGAAGCTGACAACAAAACGCCAGTTTAGAGAGCATGACAATCGTATTAACATACATCACATCAGATAGGAATTCCACTGATCTTTTATGGAAGATTTAAACATTGTCTGAGATGCTATAAATATTAATGATGCAGGTAATCAGTCAAAACTGATTTGTAGTGGCTGCAGTTATCAAATTTAAAATGTAATGAGCACCAAGGAAACCACTGCAAGTCTTAAATCCAACCAGAAATATGTAGAGCTATTTACTTTAAACCATCTAGCCTCATGAGTGGGGCTGCCATTAATGATTGCTTTCATTATCAATTACGGATTAGTGCATATAAAGCCTTTAAGAACATAGGGTTTTCTTAGTCAGTCTCACACAAACATAGTAAAGTGCAAGCCCAGAGCTGGGGTCAGAATTTTTGCTCAAAGTTGCTTTAAATGAGGACAGCAGTTGTTTTGTCCCATCAGTCATCACTCCACAACTCCAAAATATTAAATTTGAAATAAGTGGATTTGGAGAATGTGCCTGAATTAGATTTGTTGTGAAGTGGGACACACTGTACGAGTGATTTAAGAAAACTTCCAGTAGATCCGCTGCCTGCTGGTGAACAACCATCATAATAACACCCAACGACGCAAAGTCATCTGCTAAGAAATTCTCTCCTGTCTCCTGTCTGTCTCCTGTCTCCGGGACTGACACGTCCCCTGGAGCACCTCCCATCTCAGCAGCCAACCACTTCTGGTGACTAATTTCACGTCAAACCATCCGTCTTTATTTCTGTCGTGACACAGCTTTTCCGTGATGCAGCTCTGACAGCTGCAGTAACTTTTTTCATGTTTTCATCTGCTGATGTCCAACAGAATAAGCAATTTAAGATTGACTTGCACCTGAATACAACACTTGTAGCTGTTGGAAGCTTCACAGGAAAGTCAAAACAGTTGGGATGAGAGATTGAGACTGCAACTCACAATTTTTTTTAATTATCAAGTCAGCTGCAAATTTTTGATCTCATTGTTTGAAAAATGTATTTTTCATAGATATTTTTTCCTTAATAAATTATTCAATCTAGTAAGTGATTATGAAAATAATTTACTATTATTCTTCCATCCATTAAATACCTGATTAATTTAAGAATTATTAATGTAAGGATTTCAGCGCTCTCCTGACAGACATTAAGTCTCTGATAGGTGAGTCATTTGACTGCAGTGCTAAGACCTGGACTTCCCTTGTGCCCGTTCAAATCTCACAGCTCTGTCTGTTATTAACAACTAAGGATGACATCAAACAGCAATCTTATTTGACTGAGCATATGCTAGTCAAGGCAGCCACGGCCAAGTGCATCTCATTACCTTAACACCATTTGACGTGTACGGCACAGTGGGTAGCATGTAATAGGACACCAGGTGAGAGAGGCAGATGTTTGACTGATCCCATGCTCTACGCTTCCTGACACCACCGCCCCTAAGTAAGTAGGGCAGCAGAGCAGTGGTGCGAAACATGTGCTTTATATTAATGTGGATGGTTTAAAGGGATTTCATATACCATTTGAATGCTCTACAGCAGTCCGATCAATATTTATGTAAGCCAACAACTCTCTGCTGAAGTCGAGGACCTGTAATGGAACCTAAGTATGCAATTTAATCTGAAGCTAACAGAAATGAGTCAGGAACAATGTTGGAGGGAAGAGCGGGAGCAGCTGTGGTGACTTCTGGAGATGAGGGCTGTGTTATGCTATTACAGGATGAAGCTCATTTATCTGCAAGCAGTAAAGTAAGCACATTGTTGGCCCACACTCAGTCCACCATTCATTGTACCGAGGAGAAGCTCCAACTCTCACACCCTGACAACAGCACTAGTTGGGGTTTCTGCTCTAAAAAACTCGTCACATTTCAAAGTGTGCCAGGTTTGAATGTGGGCATTTTTTTTATTAAAGCCGCACCGAGCATGACTTTTATGCAATCAAGAGCACCCAGTGGGGCCGCAGAGATAGAGAAAAACAGCACTGCACCCCCCACCAACTGAGATGCCAGAGATGTGCTCTATTTGCCCAAATTTAATTCTCCTGTCAGGTGTGCACACTACTCCACCCACAGAGAATGACAAATTGAAACTTCTCGTAGCAGCAGTAGGGTGGCGCTCCCTCGGGAGGAAGCCGGACTCACCGACGTTAGATTGTTTCCTCTCTCTCTGGGAAGCTGGAGCGTGCTGCACGGCTTCCTAATGTCACTTTACAGGACTTCAGTGTTCTTGTACAGTTACCGCTCGCCACCATTGAATGCTGCCGTTGTGTGACATTGCCAAGGGCAGTGTTAAAATAGAAAATACTCCCCTTACATACAAAGCCATGCCAGCCTTATACATGTCCCGTGTAGTACACATGATGGAGGCCTCTGATGGATTACTGTTGCAGTGATGCAGCACAATCCAGGCTGCAAAGATATTACAATACTCAGTATACTCAGGCAAATGGGTTGTGGATGAATACAGGCTTGAGGCATAAAGAGTAAATGTGCAATATGCCTTTGCAAAAGCAAACAGTAGCTCTGCTGAATGTAATGCAGAGAGGGCTGTAAAGCTAAGGTGACTCACTTCAAATTTCACTCTGACAGTCCTCCAGGATGACCTCCAACTTTAATGTAAACACA
>OMNW01007900.1:13120-34191 GCA_900303245.1 Selene dorsalis
CCTCCCCTCCCCCCATAAGTACGGCACCATAATGCAGGATTGCATGAACTGTGAGTTTAATATTCAAGCACAGCCCTTGCAGAAAATGTGATCTTGGCATCAAGCAGAAAATAGAGCAGGACACAAGACGGAATTGACATAACTCAAATCATTTACACCACTCTGCCAATGATGGAGCAGTTTTAAGCCCAGAGCTTTCCGCAGAGAAAATAACAATGCAGAAATACACCGAGCAGTGCACTACACTCAACCACAAGGGAGGTCAAAGCTGACGGCTAGAAAGAATTCATATTCAGGGAGCTATGAGATATGAGCTTTGTGCGCTGCCAAATTGATTTAGCTGTAAAAATTCTTTTCATTTTGTCCCATAAAGATGCTCATACTTTTACAGCTCCACTGCCTATAGAAGAAGGCCTCAATGATTTGCTTACAATTTACAGCCAAGGTCATAATCAAAGCAGGTCTCTCTTTGCATCCTTAATGCCGGCTTGAAGAAGACTGGAATGAAAATCATCCTTTTCACTTCAAAAAAGAGCGTAATTCTCTGCTCCTATGATTGGTTTAATGCTTGAATGGATAGCTCCCTGAGTTAAAAGAGAATATCAACCAAAGATTTCTAAATTCATCACTCTGGCACCCCATGAAGACTTCCAGTCTACACACAGGAGATGAATTGTTCAAAATGGGAAAAAAGCAGCTGTGATGGCATCCAGGATAATTTACTAGGTTTGAAAAAAAACCTCTGTTTGGTCTGTAAATTATATTTGGACAGGAAGCATCACAGCGTCTACATGAGCCTGTCATCATTGAAACTCTGTGCTGATTGTAAAGCCGATGTGAGTCACCTCAAAATTTAGTGACACAGCCCTTGGATGCATCTCGTAAAACGTGTGCTGTCATTACCATCGACAGCTTGTGCAGCAGATCAGGATGACAGGATGGATTGTTGTCTGCCTCTCGGCTTCAGGACATTGCTGTTTGTGTTCAGATTCTTCAAACATATCTAGTGGTGTGTTTATGATGACATGCACTGTAGAAAGCAGCATTACTCTGTGTAAAAAGATGACGCTAAGTTTAGGAAATGCATCCATACATTCAAATTCAAGTCAGTTCTCTAGTTGTATCAAGGATATTTGCCCACATTTAAATAAAAGTCTCTTGGTAACACTTCATAGTATCTACACACTATTAAACATTAATTAAGCATGATTAAATAAATAATTCATCATTTATGACGCACTTTTCCTACATTGATTCTAATTATCATGTGATTAATAAACACATTTATAAATGGTTAACTCTGCGTTAATGAGCTCATCTATAATTGTTTAATGGATGTATTTATATACGCAATAAATGATGGATTCAGCATTTATAAATCAAATATTATATTAATTACAAACCCATTATAGGAGATGTCAGTGCTTCATAAGCTCATTTATAAAGTGTTAGTAAATGATTAATAAACTATTTAGATGCTGCACTTATAGAAACAATGACTTGGTCATGTACTAATTGTCAGAGAGTGTGTTTATAGATGTTTTATTACGGGTGATCTTATTAATTCAGATTTAAATATTTGCCAGTGTTTTTTTTATTACATACTTCTTAGTGTCAATGTAGGAACTATGCTTTAAATAATGGTTAATAGTGTGGTTATTATGAAATGTGACCAGTGTTTTTTGCTGATCAGTCAGTGAGGTTTAACATAGTTAACTACCTGAGAAGACAAACAGCAAAAACTTGAAGCAGCACAACTGCCAAATCATCCATCTGAAATGCTTATTGGATGCCTTCATTTACATCTAGCACAGACAGCGCAGCATTAGCATGAATTTGGCGTCGTGTTGTGGCTACCTGAGGAACGCAGCTCCAATATTTACTCCCCTGTAAGCCCCTGCCACCTGGTTCTTCAGCTGCTAGATGTTCAACTTTACTCTCCAGCTAGTTGCCGACTTTGTATGTCTTCTGTGTGATGCAGGGCAGGGAGCAGGCTGCTGGTTTTATCAGTGTATTTTTGCCACTTTCTGCAGGCTGACATGAGAGTGGTGTAAGAAAAGTTTGTGAAATGATGAGCTAAAATGCTCAGATCATCAGCACAGACCTTCCATGCAGTCATTTGTTCCAGTGTTGATAAAGATACTATGGCATAGGCTGCTGTACAAAGTGTTTGATGTGCAGAGACACCTCAGCAGTGAGCATCCCCTTTGCATCTGGGAGGTGCAAAGGGGATGGCTGTTTCCTCATGTTATCATCTCAGGGGGGGAATGTGAGGAATTTTTCTTCTTCCCCTTCAGGTTAAAATTTAATCTTGGCATATGAATTCTGTGAGCTGAGGCAGACGGACCGCTCACCTCCAACCTTACAAATGTGGGCAAAAATCCACCCACCCCTATCCTGCACCTCGTCACACACCAGCCCAAAGGTTTGTGGTTGACAAAGCAGAGAGAAGTTGCCACTGCTCAGACTGCACCACTGAACCGGAATGTGATCCAGCGAGGAGAATCCAGACATTTCCAAATTTATTGTTGAATAAACTGGCAACGTTGAGAGCGGCTGACAGGCCATTCATCGTGACGGGTGCTTGCCCAATGGCATGCGTGGACAGGGCTGCTGTGCTTTGATTTCCTGTCCTGGCCGCCATGACAGATGAGCTATGGAGAGGGTGGAGGTGACGCAGCCACTCACCACAAGGCTTCACCCCCTCTGCCCGCAAGTTAACCCACACACGACGCTTCGGGGGCCCCTCGGGGGTCATGCAGATGAAAGTAAAGAGTTGGTATTTTGTGATGGGAAGTGGCATAATGTCCACACCACTCCAAAAAATACTGAAACAGAGTCTCATAATGATAAAACATCATATACAGCAGCAGTTAGTGGCCAAAGCAGCTGATTCAAAGGAGGGTTTTAGCAGGATTTGAAGATTACAATTACAGATTACAAATACTATATGCTTCATTCTTAAAATTCAGCTCAGCACTGGGAAGAGGAGTGAGCAACATGCAGTGTCAAAGCTCAAATTGTATCCAGGGGTTTCAACCATCAGGCCCAACCCAGGAGAATCTATTTACTGCAGGGATATCAGGGGGTAGCAAAGTTCACAACAGATTGATTGAGTGATTTAGTACAATAACACGCTAATGAGATCATTTTCAGTTGAAAATGAGTCAATAAATGGCTGAGGGAGGAAAGGGAGGAGGGGGTGGTTGGTGTGGCTCCTCAGATAATATGCAAAGATGGTTCAGTTCACGGGTGGCAATAAGAGGCTGGTGACAGTAGCATTCTGGGAGAAAACACTGCAAATTAGAGGCAAAGGGAGCACATTTCAGTGCACGGGCAGTTCATTTTTAACATCAGTGTCTACTTTTGTTCCCGGCAAGCTGCCAAAGACATTGATGTAGGCACTATCCCTCCTCCACAGTGGTAATTATGCTGCTGGCCAATGCTTGATTAAAAGATCTAATCTGCAAACTTAGTGTTCAACATCTCCCAACAAGTTCCAGTGCTTTAAGCCTGTTTTCTGTGTCTCTGACTGCACTGGAATCCACAGTGTTTTGTCACGGACTGCAGCCAATGAAGTGCAGGGAAACATCCTTTTGCTTTCTATTCTGTGTCAGGGTGAAGGTGTAATTGCACCAGTCAATGTATTATTCACGAGGAAAGCATGGCGTGGATGGATACAGCCATAAGCTCGGTGAAATTATACCGCTGTGAAGGCAGAAGTCAGGCCTTTTTTCTGTCTGCACAGGGAATCAGCACAAGCAAAGTGTGTTGTTGTTTTGTTTTTGCACCTGAAGCTCACTTACATCAACACTTATTATTACAATCCCACAGAGCCTGCTTCATATTCCTGCATCAGAATATGAACAAATGATGAGATTAGTTTGGAAACAAGCTGCAACTATTCAGAATCAACTGTATACACTTGAAAAGTCTCCTAAAGCACTATTGTGAAAATGTGGTCATTATGAAGTCTACTACTGTTAGTTCACATTATTCTCTGTGCACTATAGGCGACTCCCTACAGGTATATTAAAATTGAAACAACAAATTATCAACAACAACAAAATAATAACACAGAGAACAACAAGGTCACCATAAATTGACTAGTTATGGGCACAAACACGTTACAAGTCCCCCTGAGCCTGTTTTATTGGACATTATGGGCATTTTTCCACAGGACCACAGCATCTGACCACCGCTTGTGCAGCTGCATGTAAGAAGCCCCCAGAGACAGCGGTGCTGCTGACAAAGTAATAAATAAGTGGAAGTGTCCTTACCCTCTCTGAGCAGATGGGAGTAGATGAGCCAGAGGAGCAGCAGGCAGCAGAGTGACGCACCTCCACCTGCGGAGAGGGTCTTCACTCCAGACTGCATCCTACACCTTCAGCCTTTTAGATTATCCAAACTTTGAACACTCGTGCCGTTTAGATGTCAAACAGATCAGGACAAGAGTGGCTAATCCAGTGGCGTCTCCCCAGCCTGTCGTCGGCATCCATTTTGAGGTTATAATAGGAGAGGGACCGATAGTAATCCCCCTTTGCTTTTTCAGATTCCCTCGGTGAGCCGCATATCCATCCAGGCTGCCTCAGCGCGCACACACACATGCTACACACGCACACATGTACACACACACACACACACAAACACAGATACACACACGCGCGCGCGGAGGCTACAATGTCACCAGATTTGGCCAAGTTTACGCAGATGTGGATTCAGAAGCTGGAATTCATCGGCGAGAGGAAAGAGGGGGGGGAAAGTGCGAGGATGAAGAGGAGTGAGGATGAGGAGGAGTGAGCAGCAGCAGCAGTGGTCTCCCGCAGTTTTGATCCTCACGCGGAGATGCTGATAATGCTGGCTGTATGAATTCAGCCGCCGCCACCTCTTCTCTTCCTCCGCTGCGCTCCGCACTCTTATTCTTACGATCCACCAACAACTTCTGCACCGATGCCCCGTGCTGCTCTGCGCGACTCTATGGAGAAACGCGAAAGTGAACCCAGGCGGACATGACGAGCACACCAATCAGCGCAGAAACTTGTCCCCCCAACCCCCCCAAAAAAAGAACGAAAGAAAAAAAAAAGCATCCACTCCGGCGCCCAAAGCCGGCGTTTGAGAGAAAGAAAAAAGGAACAGCTATAGGCGCAAATACGTCATATGTGGCCACATATGCACGAGCGGCGGCGCAAGAGGAAATGTCACGTCAAAACAAGAGCGGCGGATCTCACGCAGCGCACTGCCGCTGGACAAACACGCGCTGCGAGCGCGTCGGCGCGGGCGGTGCGGTGAAGTTGGCAACTGTTTGTCACCTGTATGAGCTTTAGTGGTGGAGGAGGCTCTGGAAAATTCTCAGTGATGGTGCCTGTGGTTCCTCGAGCTCAGAAGAAAAGCTCAGCTCCGCGCAAAGTCAAGTGCTGGTGAGAGATGAGCGCGCTAACGCAGCCTGGTTCTGTCCCCACTCGGCTGCATTTGCATGCAGGCGACACCGAGGGACCCCCTCCTCCTCCCTCCCCCCCAATCCATGGAAGGAAACACTGGCGCTGCTGCTGCTGCTGCACACCGAGTTGCCTTGAGTTAGTGTTTCCATCTGCTCTCTCTCTCCCTCCCTTTCTCGCTCTCTCTCCCTCTCACACACACATAAACAGTGTCCCAATTCCTTCCTCAAAGTGGGGGGGGGGAAACTTTGAGCTCTCAGGCTATAAATCCCAAACTCAAGATGATGATTATGCTTGTACACATGAAGATGTCCCATCTCAGCCCAGAGACACGGAGCAGCACCAGGCTCCCCACATGACATGTTACTTCTCCTCTTGTCTTCACGTCCTCTTTGGTGGGTGCAGACTGCCCTGAGGGCTGCATGGTCTACACTTAACATTTAGCACAGTAGTATTCAGAGAGAATGGGGAGACGTTTGTTCCTTTACAGGCCTGGAGTTACAGCGTGTGGCCTCGAAGCTCTTTATAGCAGAAGTTACTGTATCACATCCAGAGTAATATCACATCAAGTCTCAAGTGTTCACACACAGGGCCACATGCTTCTGTGTGTGTGTGTGTGTGTGTGTGTGTGTGTGTGTGTGTGTGGAGAGAGAGAGAGAGCTAAAGCTTTGCAGATGCCAGTCTGTCTTCTGAAAGAGCACCATTTAAGACTCCCCTGCCACTCGAGGACCATTACTATAACTCATCCCCATCTCTTTCACACACACACACACACACACACACACACACACACACACCTATACAGCAGATTCCATGACCAGTGAATGTGCACTTTATTAGCAGATGGAGAAGTTCTCCCAATGCGCTGCTGTGCTATGAGCCTTTCACTGAATGGCTTTTATGATGACGTATGAGCTGGGGCCAAGGCCTGTCACATTATCACTGTAATGTATGAAGAATCACTCACACTGCAAAGACTATGCATTTCTTGATTGTTAAAGGGATACTGTGTCGATTCTCTGCCACCATATCTTTGCGCTGTGTTGTGAATGGCTGTAGTTTACCTATACACTGCAGATTGTGGATGAGCTACAGAGTTCGGCTTTAGGTCTGTGCTGGGCTAAGAATCACGTTTCAGTCTGTCTGAACGATGCACAAGCAGGGGTTGCACTGTAATTCATCATAATCCATCACTGTGACTGACAGGGTTAATATAAGTATTTATTCATGCCCAGCTTGTGTTCAGGTTTTAAAACTGTCTAATATGTGATTATTACTCTTTATTAATTATCGATTCTCATGAATGCTACTGACTTTAGTTAGTTAGCCAGTCAGCAGAGACATCAAAGATGTATAGGTTGTGCAGGTGGGGTAGTTCATTACATCAACGAGATACTCTCCCAAATGTCAACATAGGATCAGATTAGTTTATGTGCATAGATGTTGACAGTTTAATGAGAAGATCAACACCATACTTATGCCAGTGTGCTAAGTAAACCTAAAAGCCAGCTAATGCAGCGCAGTTTAAAGACTACAAACAAGAATACAACATGTATGCAAAGGTAAGAAAAGCTACCCACAAACAACTCCACAGCTCACATCGACATGACCAATTTGTTTGACTAATACAAAACCTTTTGGAAACCTACAGACTTGTTCAAAGGGCCCATTTTGTTCCCTGTGCAAGGAGCCATGTCTGCTGTCCCCTGTTTCTACAGTAACATTACATCTGGCATAAAATAGCATTTACTTATATATCAAGTATCAGTAATGAACATAGAACAAATAGGTTAGCATCAAACAGATGAATAAAGTTGAGCTCCTTTAGATTGGCAGCAGTGAAATGAGCCTGTGATTCAGAGTGACCACAGAACAGAGGGACATGAGGGGAACAGTAACTTCTCCAGGACTTAAAGTCAATACCTCAGAGTAGCCAGACGTCAAGTCAAACATCAACTCTCATCACAGCAGAGGTAAAGTTTGTCCCACCTCTTCAGCATCATATTGGAACTGGTTCCTTTCTGTCGGACCTGGTGTGGTTAAGATGGTAACGGCAAAATAATTTCATTGGCCCGGTGATAAAACTTCCAAAATACAAAGACAGCGCACAAAAACATATAAAAATTTACTGAAGTTGGATTCCACAAACGAGTAAAATTGTGTGCAGCTTAAAGCAGAAGAAAACGGACAAGAGGCTTGTTGAGCAGTTACAAGGACAAATGCAGGAAAAAGCACAAAACACTCAAGCACAAGAAATAAAAAGAAAAGAAATAAATAAAATTAAAAAATGCTGTGGATCAGGGGTCAGATATTTGTCACCCATATATTCTAAATTGCAGCCGACTTTCCTCTTTTTCATTTTGTTGAATGCCACCTTTTCTCTGCACCAGTAGCACTTCTTGTCTGGTCTTGTCCTTTTCTTGAGATTCACAGCCAGGATGCTGCAAAGGGTTGTAAAGTAAGTTCACGTCCTGCTGTTAATTTTATTATCAGGAGGGAACATCATCCTCTTCAGGAGTTTCTCATTTGAATCTCATCGTGTTGAGTGGAAGTCAGAGAAGGAGGCTGCTCTCGCTTCACCTGGGACACCGCTTCTATGCTCTGAGTTCCACCAGTGGTTTTCATACTGGGACAAGTTAAACTGGTGTGGAACAGGTTTGTTTTGTGTTTGATCCTGCTGCTGTGAGAGGGTCTGGCAGACACACATACCAGTGTAATGTATATACAGTGTGTACACATGGGTAAAACTGTAGATCTTGAATGAAACTTGTAGCTGAAGCATCTGTGTGTGAGTGCAGTGCTGCGGAAATGACACGCGACGTGAGACAGAGGTTGAGGCTGCAGCATGACTGTGGCTGCGGCACAACTGAGTGAAAACCTCCAAAGACAATGGAGATAGATAGATAGATAGATAGATAGATAGATAGATAGATAGATAGATAGATAGATAGATAGATAGATAGATAGATAGATAGATAGATAGATAGATAGATAGATAGATAGATAGATAGATAGATCAGCGACAAAGCCTGAGACCTGAGGAGAGACTTGATCCTGAAAGCTCTAACTCATCTTTTTCACTTTTTCCAGAAGTGACTATTGCTGATTGCGGCTAATTTCCTGTTGGTTAATCACTCCTGTTCACAGCACTTCACATGAACATGCTGTGGTGGAACAGGTGGAGCATTTGTTACAGTTAATTGCGACATTTGTCAAATCATTGGGGGAAAAAGGCAAAATGGGACTCACCACATTTATGCATGTGGGCATTAGCATAAGCAGACGATGTGGTTTGTTAGCTCACATCAGACCAAGACAGGCCACATCCAGCTCCAGTCCTCGGTTTCCAGCCACCAGCTGCTCACCAGTTCTGCTGTACAGGAGCATGTGGGGGATAAAATGGAACTTTCCTCTGCAAAATATTGGACAGTTACACTTTTACTGCCACAACCGTACAAACTGTGTGGTCATCAGAAGTAATTCAACTTAACACTTTAAAGTCGTGCTTCTGCTTTTGCACTGGGAACTTTAATGCTCCACAGAAAATCTGTCTGCTAAGTAAAAGCACTCACTGCCACTGGGCCTGAAAGGTGCAGCTCTGATAAGTTGCTATCTTGCTCATTTACTCAGGACATCAGCTGTTTTATGCTTGGATTCACTGCAGCTTCAATCCCAATGTTATGCCAATTTAAGAATGAAAAAAGAAAAGTGACCTAAATGTCACAGAGACATGTCCACCCCCCAATTCCTGCAGCACTGTCTCCTCCACTGAGCCTCTGTGCTCACCACCTTCACTGACATTCACCAAAGTTGGCAAAACATACAGCCTCCGTGTAGCCACACTGCCAACAAACCAAACCTGTATTTAGTGACATTTTAGTAAAAGTCAGCTGAGTTGTTTTGCTTTGGTAGTTTGAACTCATTGTCTTCACATCAGTTCTTGCCATCATTTCACATCCAATTGCATCTTTTCATTGACTTTGTGCAATTACTTGTTCTCATTTAGAACACAAAGCGAGATCAGGCAGCAGCGTGATTGTAGGAAAAAAAGTGAACCAGCAGGATACTATGACTGTGTATTTGGCCGTTGTAGTTTTAAAAAAGGACAAGCTGGAAGAAAAATGTTTGAACTCATAAATTACAAGTTTTAAGCACAAATTTATTTATTGCATATTCTCCGACCTCATAAAAATACAACTTTGCAAGAAAAGAATAGATTTTTGTCCTCTGTTTTTTACTTTGTAAGGTTGGAAGAGCACCAGCACCATAATGATCTGGTGATTCTTGGCTGAAGTAGAGTTTCCAATGCAGGCAGAATGCAAAACAAGCAACGTCTGTCCAACGTTGCAAAGTGTAGACGTGTTCTCTACCTTGATAAAAAAAAACACACATTTTTAAGTTTTTCTCTTGCTCTTGTGAGTTTTTTTCCCATAAATGACTTTACAACTTATAAATCTTGAGTTTTGAAATTAAATTGAATTTACAACCATTTCTTCCAGCTCTTACAATGGCCCTAATATGTCGTTGTAGGATTCATATGTAAAACCACACAGCTTTAGAGAGCTTGGTAAAGCAGGTAACCCCTCAGGACCCTGGTGGTTTTATTATATGTAACGTGGCCTGACCTGCCGACGCTGGCAGCAGCCATCTACTCTTCCTTCTGAAATATCTTTCCATGTTCCACATGGATGTCTGCTTGGTATTTACAAGCACAACTCCCCTCTCACTCCCGTCATCCAGACAATGTGAGTAACATGCCAGTCAGACGGGACAAGGGCTGGACCCCTTTTTCTGCTCTGCTGGACAGAGAGTCATGTTGACAAGCCACTGCAGAAAGGGAAAGGAGCGTCTGTCCTTTTGAGGCGCAGCAGACCTTGAAAGAACAACACAAACACATTCAAGTGCAACAGCGAGGCCCCTTGCGCAATTACTGAAGATGCAACGTGCTCCTCATAATGATTCAGACTTGGAGAGTTTTCCCTCTTTGCAGCTTCTTCCTATGGATCATCTTTGTGTGATATCAATCTGCTACAGCATTAACATGCGTGTCTGCACAGACCTAACGAAGCCACCGGCAGCGTAAATTAACAGTAGTATTGTCACGTAATTAAATGTCTGCTTTGCTCGTCTCATATGCAGATAGATGTAAACAAAGTGAGTCTGTGAATACAGTGCGTGAGGACGTATACATTTCCAGCTCCAAACACCCTCGGCTGATCCTCTTTTCAACACACCATAAAAGCCTACTAGTGCTCTATAGATTTGCATATAATGACATTTGCTTGCATTAAAATATTTATTGTGGTGGAGTAATGTGGGAACAAGACTAATTCACAATGTCAATGACAATATGCTTATGTGATGAATCAATCAATCATATATGAAGTTTGGTCATAACATTAAGTCCTGTACTAAATGTCTGACTGTTAGAGACACTAATCACTCATCAACATCACAGATCAGACATAGCTGTAGTATTTGTCAAACATATGATTTCTGGGAGTAGCTTAAACATGGAGGTCAACTATGGTTGACCTTCAACCTGGATGGCCACCCTTACAACCTGAACTTTGACCTTTGACTTTGGACCAAAACAAGGCAGTATGTGGAAAGAGCAGTGTTTTTGAATTTGTAGCTAAATTGTCCTGATTGAAGTATTTTTGGGCTGTTTCGGCATATTTGTCCTTGTCAGCCACCATAGCAAAGCCCATTTAAAGATATCAATAAAGAAGATTTTGAGGATTACAACTTGAACATGCACAGTTCATTTCAACAATTCAGTTTCAACTGACCAAAAATCTAAATAATTACACTAAACAAGACAATGAGGCTAAAGCAGAGGCTGTACAGGGTTGTACTTGTTAACTAGTAATATTGACTTACTAACTTCATATGAGTTGCAGGATGGATCAATAATGCCAAGTCAATAGAAGGGCAGTGATTTCCAACACCACACCGTTGTCACTGTTAGTGATTTACTGCCCTGTTTGCATGTGAGATGGAGCTTCTGAGAACATTTCAATTACAATGTGTTTTTCTTGTCTGTCGCCTCTCAGTTGTTTGGATCAAAACACTAATAGGAGAAATTCAATATGGTGCCATGCCCTGAGAAATCCAGCCTATTTTCTGGCCTGTCAACTTCCAAACTGTTGCCACTGATAGTCCAATAAAAAACAAACACAGAACCTGTAGATAAGGACATATACAAAGACATTTTTTCTCCCCCCAAAGAAACATACTTCCATTGTTGTTGTGTCTCATTGTTCTGCAGGAACTGTGGCTTTGGAGTGTTTGGTTTTGATTAGGAATGTTTAATGGCCTCTACACATTCAATTATCAGCAGTCTGCTCCGTCAGTCGATAGTCATCCTCTCATTAATGGCCCAGAACTGATTACCAAGGACAGAGAGAGAATTTCGTGAAATGTTATTCATTCAAAGCGCTAATTAAATGCTCCTAGGTGGGACTTTCAATCCCGCTAGAAACTTTTCCTGCATTTTTCTAGGCACCACTTATGGTGATAGTACACCTAAAAATAACAGATGATTTCTGTGTAGCTCTGCTGTCTAAGTACTTTCTCTCGGCTGCTGCTAATAGAAGTCACATTGATATGACTTTTGTTTTCTTACATGCATCACTCAGCCATTCACATCTAATTTACTTTAAACATACAACTTTCACATTTCTCCTTCTGCTAAGGAACGTGGCTCAAATTGCAGGCCTGCAGAGCAGAGAGAGAGAGAGAAGAGTCTGCTGCATATCAATATCATGTCAGAACCATTGTTTGCCTGTGTTTACTCTTTTTTGTTGAACATAGCATAGAGTAATAAATGTCAGAGAGGTATTTTTTTTTATACTTTTTTTTTCACAGTTAAGGCTCCACAACTCATTCCTCTATCTCTTCATGCTAAGTGGAATAAATGAACTCGCTGGCAAACAAAATTGAAGGACCTTCTCCTGATGTAAGGCTTCTCTCTATAGTCCGGATCAAATGATAGCCTTCACATCCTCAAACAGCATTTTGTCAGTGCTGAAAGAACTGCTCAGCTAAAAGACGTTCAAAGGCTGAACTCGGCACACCGCCAACAGTCTATTGTTCCTGCACGGGGCCCCTTGGTTTGATCCGTCCCACCAGTGGTGGAAAGAGACCATTCACACAGGGACATGTGTTAAGTTTTTGTGTCAGAATTAACTCTACCGGAAATATCAGCAATGAACAAGGCTCAAAGCCTCATTAAGCCCTGATGTTGTGACACACCAGCACCATCCACCACACCAAGCAACAAAAGGAATATTCCCTGGGTCACCCCCACCACTGCCCACACCACCCCCATGCCCTCTGGATCACCTCCTCCTCCTTTTTCTCACTTCACTTTCACTTTCCCCTTTTTATGGACACACATGGAGATGTGTTGTATTCTAACATTAATTGTTGTTCACATTTGCATTATTTTAATCAAGTATTAATGGACTGTATTTATATGGAGATTTTCCAGTCTTAAGGACCACTTAAAGCACTTTACCACCAGTCACATTCAGCACTTTGTATGCACAATCACATAGTACATAAAAGGCTTTTCTGCCATACAGACACATTCACACAATGATGACACATGGGGGGGAATTTAGGGTTCAGTATCTTGCCCATGAAAAGAGTCGGGCATTGAACCACCGACCTTCTGATTGGTACACAACCCACTCTACCTCCTGATTAAAATGTTACATCTCCAAATATCTATATCAGTTTGTAGGTGAAACATTGTAGTGGGTTATTTACAGCCCCTTTGGTTCCCACTTGCCACTGTTTGGCAGGGGACAGGTGTGAATGTGACACCCTATTGGATGCACGAATGTAGAGCTAAGTGAGCAGAATAAAGGTGACTCACCTGTCCTGCTGTGTTGGTGGTGATTTAGAAGACATTTAAAGGAAAATGTATCCTACTCGTCACCATGAGCCCATTGAGACTGGAGAACACCAGAGATTGAGAGAAATGAGAGTTAGAGGACACTAGAAACACAATATGGAATACAGACATATCAGACTAAACATGCCTACATTGAGAAGTAATTACTCAATTAAATACATCAAGAAAGGGGCGCCATATGGCTCGGTGGGTTGAGCGGGTGGCCCATGTGCGGACTGCACTGCAGCTGACCCCGGTTTGCATCCCAAATCCGGTGGCCCTTTGATGCATGTTGTTCCCCCTCTCTCTTCCCCAAACAGCACTGAGCCCCGATAGACTTTATTCAACATCACCAGTGACATAGTGTCTGAGAGCAGGAGCTGGTGAGAGCTCCAAGAGATGAATATTAGCACAGGGACATTACTTTGTAAAGTAAGGTTACCAGACAAAGGCATTTCTGTAGATAGTATGTCTACAGATGCATTGTGGGTCATTCACGATGGACCGAACAAAATCCACACCACACAGAAATATCAATAAACTCTGCAAAAGCAGAGTTCATGTTCAAAGCCAGCATTTTCTAACATCCAGTGCCAATGTGTTTAAAACCCTCACTCTTGGCAATATTTGTGCATTAAAACAAGGAAAAGATCATGATTATGGTCAATGCGGTTCAGGTAAGGATGAAGTGAGACAAAGGCCAAATGTATTTCTATAATTTGGAAGTTATTCCTAATCATTAATCCATAAGAAGATACATCAGAACTGGGTCACTATGTCTGTCTATTCCTTACTGCTTGTCGTTCTCCATGTACTTATAAACAAAAGCATAAAGTGTCCAAAAAAAATGTGTCTAAAAACAGGCAAGTTCTGTATGCAGAATACAGAGGGCTCAGATTAGGTGCCTGTTGAAATCTATAAAGTGACCAGACTTTAAGCAATATGGATGTTACACTAAAGGACATTAATAATAAAAATGATAGAATTAACATTGAACGATTCCCTCTCTGTTACACAACATAAAGCAGACGGCCCTAAACTTATCCTGCATGAAATGCCAATGACACCGTCTCACGCACTGAACCTACAGGGCAAGGAGTGTAGAAATCATGTCTCCTAGAGCAGAGTGCCCAGTGCCCTTACAAACCTGATGTAATGATGATGAATGCTTCATGTCACTGTATGAGTAAAGTCAGCAGACTGACTCTGTGGTTCCACTTAGCTATACAAGGTTTGAAAATATTAAACATTTAAAAATAAAAAAAAGTTTCTTTTACATATTAAAAAAAAATTCAAAAAAAGTCAGACTGCACGAATGAAAGTTGAGGCAGAGTGTATTGAAATGAAATATGGTGTGGTTTTCTGTTTATGAATTAGATGTTTCATTTAAAAGTGAGATTTGAATATATATTGTGATTATAAAGCATTATTATTATTTATACTGTGGGAGTATCAAAATGTCTGTGCATGGAGAAGTGCACACAGCCTTCAAACCACCGTTAAGACCTCTGTGACTTTATGATGTCACAACAAAGCAACAAAGCTTCAGATGGAACCAAGCCCAACCTGCCTGGACCCACTATCCAACACTTGCAGGAATTTTTTTCTGTTTTACCTGAAATCTGCTCTATTTTTATTGGATCCCTCCAAAAACAGCCAGCCAATCAGAGGAGACACTCAGAGCCTTGTCTCTTCTGTTTGGCTGACATTTACTCATGGTCACTGGAGCTCCAGCTGGTTCTTAAAACCACAGATATATCCTCTTATGGATATACATTTCAAATAAAACACAGAAGAAGAGAACATATGGAGCTTTCATACTATATTAAAGATCCTAGTTTGTGCTGTAGGATTTCCACAGATGGAACAAGCTTGACCGAGAGAACAACCATAATTCATGCATCAGACTTCATCCCACCAACTCCTGTTCCTGTTGGCTGTGGACAAGGTGTCGGGACAGTCAACAACAGTTGCTGCTGCTGCATATGCCCCACTATCATGAACGCTCAACCCCAAAAACATTCATTTTACTCATGTCTGTGAGGCGTCCATGAACGCATCCTCTGCCCGTCCCTTCCCATATAGACACATGCCGCTATGGATTTTCATCAAGGCTGCTCTTAATGGGAGCTGTTGTAATCACCGCCTGTAGGCCTACGGGCGTCGCTGGTTTAATCTTGGTTCCAAACTCCTCAGGCCCTCGGGCTCTCTCATGTGTCAGCCCCGCTTTCATCACACAGGGAGAAGCTCAACATGGAGGGGATACCTTCAGACCACTGAAATATGTATAGCAGTACCCTGACACCGACAAATGCGTGCAGGTTGTGCTGGCTGAGTGGGTGACTCAGGCGCCGTGACTCTGAGCATTTTGCACAGGCTGTGTTCTACTTTGGTGTTCACCTCTAACAGGACGGGAGAGAGATGTGTGACACGGCTTAGTGGGAGAAAAGCAACAGGGACAATCAAGAGTGCAACAGTACAGTAACAAAGTATCTCCACCTCTCTCTCTTTTTATGGGTTTTCTGTCTGTCTCTCTGCTGCTTTGATGCATTTCCATGAGAACAGTGAGACAGAGCAGGTAGGTGTTGTTGCCCGTGGTGGAGGAACAACCAGCCCGAACAGAGAGGAAGCTGCGCTGGAAGATTTTTGTTATCTCTGTTTTTCCAGCCAAAGCACTTTGAGGGAATTCAAGGCAAGGTTTCATTTGTGCACACGTGATACTGCACATGTACAAACAGATAAATGCAGCACACAGCTACACTGAAGAGCATGATAATGCATATAGCAAGGCAGGCTTCTGAAAAGTGGTGATGCTGATTATTTGTTGTCGATCATCACATCCTTCTCTAGACAATTTTAAAAGCCAGATGAAATGACACACTGGTGTTGTTGGCCAGAAATGTGCGAAGGTGCCTGCAGTGTGAACAAGCAACAGTGGCCACAGGAGATTTAAACTCTCTTTGGAATCAGACAACTTTAAAGATTCAGGCTGTTTCGTACATACAAGGTTACACAGGGCTGCAGAGATCCCATTTGTGAGAGCCCAAGAGTCTCTCAATGCCATTTAGAGCCTTCTTGGACACCATGACAAAGTGGAGTGGTGCAGTACTATTCATCTTCCAGCTGTGGCCAGGAGCTTCTGACACCCCAGTAGACAGGGGGAAATGAAAAGAGGGTGCAGCAGCCAATGGTGCCGTTCTTTATCTGCCGAGAGACTTGGCTTATCCTCCAGCTGTGTGGGCACTGCCTTTGAATGCAAACAATATGGCTGCAGAATGTAGGGCAGGCGAGAAAAGAAGCTTGTGCAGTTAAGTTGCGGCTGTGAAAGCTCTCAGTGAACTTTCTCTGCGAAGGATTTAGAAGTTGTGATGTCTTTAAACGAGGAGGTATTTGCATGACTGCAAACTTATTGTTAAGTGTCAGATTAAAGGATAAATCCGGTTTATTACAATTTGGGTCTGATCTTTTTTGGTTATCATTCCTCTCAGTTATTTTGCTCACACTGGACTGAGTAAAGTAACAGCTGAGATCTGGGAACACAGAGACAAATAACAGAGTTCAGTGGGGCAAGAAATAAACAGACAAATTGTAAACAAGCAGATTATCTAAGTCAGTGGTCTCCAACCTCTCCCAACTCAAGGCCTAAAAATCTCAAAAATGTTGACGGCCCACATCCGACCTAACACAACAGAGGGCAAATAATGAACATGCTCAGAACACTTTTTTATTGCAATAATAAAAATCGAACTTGATTACCAAACTGAAAACAGACTCAATTTTATCATTTCTCTCTCTCTCTCTCTCTCTCTCTCTCTCTCTCTCTCTTCAATAAGTAGACATAATTTTAAGTATCTTGACTTAAGTATACTTTTATTACATTACATTTGAGGTCCACCACTGGGCTCCATCTTACAGGCTGAGAAACATAAAGTCTAAAATTCACCATTTGGACGTAAAACCAAAATCAAAAGCAACCTAGTGTCACTGGGAAAACTAGGAAATGACTTGTAGGATAAGAACAGTGATCACTTTCCTGCTCGCCCTCATTTCCCTTCCAAATACATTTGGCTAACCTGTCTCATGAGCTTTCAACCATTTCCCATGGTCCTCATCAAGTATGCTCAGTTGTCAAGAAAAGATGAGAAGGGTGAGATGTGTTTAAAGATCAGATAAAGTCTACAAGAGCTGGTCCTAGAGCTGTGGCTCTTATGTCTTTATTTTGTCGACCTTTTTTTTTTCCCAAGGACCGGAATGAAATTTCATGCTTAAGAGCCAAAATGTAATAAACCAGAACAGAAGAATATAAGATGGCTGTATTGAGTAAAAATGTCACTGTAACAATGCTGGTGTCATCACCACTCCATGAGTCACTCGGTATGCTGAAGTCGCCTCTGTCACACAGAAATTCAATTTTGAATATCCTTCAGACAAAGACAAGACCATATTTCCTCCACAGCGGGAGTAGCCAGCAGGTAAGGTCTCACTCCTTCAGATTTCCTGTAACAAGTCAAATTTATTGGCTACACTCATTCATTTCACCAGTAAAAGTGCAAATTACAAGGAACACTATTGATGATCTTCCTGATTTTCTGCAGCAATTTAAAAGCTATCTGTCTATGTAAGAGCTGTTGAAATGATGGGCAGTAATTTAATCTGTGCTGCTGAAATTGCACTTTGATTGAGACAGAGAGGGAGAGGGGAGAAGTCTGGGGAGAAATATCTCATGGGTCATCTTTTTGGAGTTGACATAAGTTGAATTAAAGCTGCAAAACCTGCAAAACTACTCCAGTTTGTTGTAGGGTTCAATGTGGAGATCATAAAGCAACGGGGGGAAATCCGCACTGCGCTGCTCAACACCCTGCAGCGCTGAATCTCACCACGTCTGAGCTGCAAAGTTTATCAGTATGCCCCAAAACAATGGAGGGAAAAACATTTTCAAGTACACCTGGGGTCAGAAATGTCAATGCAAGTTTAAGGTTTACCCAAAATACAAGAGACAATATTCCACCACCCTGTAAACAAGGCTGAGCCAGTAATTAAAGGATAATTACTCAGTTGTTCATCCACCACTAAAATTAAATTGCAGACCATTAGTGTGAAAATAAAGCTGGAGACTGATGTAGATAATGACATAAATTACCAACTAACATGTCACAAGTTTAAACAATTATCCACAGACCCAGCTGAGGACAGTTAGTTCAGATACTAGTGTTGTAAGAGCTAATAACTTATGTATGATATTTAGTTCCTGAATAAACATATTGATAGTTACTTTTTTTTTTTTAACTGAAAACATCTACAGCCAGCGTGGTCTCACTTTTAATAATAGTTTGTACAAGAATTGGTTAGTCAACAATTAGCTGTATCACTAGCTCAACTACTAACTCACAGGTCGTACCAGCCCCTTAAACAGCTTCAGATTAATTGCGATGGTTAGATAAATGACTTGTAACTTGAAACGAGGGAGAATGGAGGCTCTCTGTCTTCCACCTCCAGCTCTCGTCTCTGTGCACAGCGACACAAATGCGTAACCCGTAATCTCTTGTTTATGATGGATAAGACTACACAAATATACACATTGTAACATTGTATATATGATAAATAACGTTAGCCACCGCTCTATTGAGTGCTTTCTCGCGGGCTTCTTTGAAAACAAATGCACATGGCTGGAGGAGGGTTAGCAAAACAGAAGAAAAGTGACCGGATTTGCCGAAGGTCTCTCACTACGGCCCACTGTGAACACAATCACCAGCAGTAATTGGGATTAAAAACAAACTTTATCAAGGTCACATGACTTCAACATCACCACCACTGAGTCTCCAATGTGTAGCTTGATTTAGGATTTAGGGCACAACAAAAACCTTTCCTCTATGAATGTTAGTAAAGGTTTGTAAGAGCTTGACTGAAGCCTGAGACCAGCATGGCTGTGTGTTAGAACTGGTCAGTACCATGTGATGATGTTTAACGTCCCCGTTGACCTCTGTAGAGACATTTAGCCTCCTGTTAGCCAAAGCCTAAAACAACGACGTGTTGAAACTATAGCAGCTTAGTTCTAGGGAGCTTAGTGGCACCTTACACAGGTGTGTGATCATGTCCAATCACTGGTGTTCACCACAGGTGAAGTCTAAGTAGGGTGTAGAAACATTTCAAACATGATCAGCAGAAGTTACAGCCCTGAAGACAGAAAATGTGTTTTACTGTATTGTATGTTTAACTTTGAAGGAAAACTTTTCATTTTTAAACAAGCCTATTTATTTTCAGTAGTCAAGTCAAAGCACAGTTTTAAACCCAATATAACATCTGTGGAGATGCTTCTCATCCAGCCTGACTCAGCAATCGCCTTCAATTTTAAGTACACTGGTTAAAGTAGAGGAGATAAACATGGCAGGGCTGCTTTGTGAGGGTTCTTTTCCTAAAAACCAGCAACTTCCCTAAAAAAAAAAACAACAACAACAACAAAAAAAAACATCTTCCTCCAAGTTTACTTGTAACCTCCTTATATATAGTCCAGGCTTGTAGCCTACTGTAATTATTTTGTTTATTTTCAGCCATGGACTTACAGTGTTGCATGGCAGTCAGCGTAGCAAACAGCCACAGCAGGACATTTGTGTTTGCTTGTCAAGCAGTCGGAGGCAAAGTGACTCCGCGGCCCTGGAACAGCAGTCTCGTCTCTGCAGCTTCCCCTCATGTTGTCTCGCTCTCAGCAGCACACATTAACATTTTATGGAGGAGCAGTTAATGCGTCTAGCACACACACAAAAAAAGAAAAGAAAAAAATAATTGGAATATGCAGTGGAAAATTTGGCCACCCTGACATTTGCCACTCATGGTCATCTCACCTCCCACAGGAGCTCCTGCTCTATTGTTGCTGGAATCACAGGGCTGTCCACTGAAATGTCAAATGGTTTCTTCCTTTACTTTGCATAGCGATTATAATGGCTCATCCTCTTACAGAAGAGCTAATCTTAGCATCCATTTAGCACAGAAGTGTTCCACCATTATGACAAGTGACCCCTATTTCTTTTCATGGAAACGACTGCTTCCTGCTTGAATCAGAGAATGGCCGGCAGGCACATAATTCAAATACTGTCCAGAAAAGTGCTGCGCCTGCAAATTACAAAGAAGGCCTTGAACTGCATGAAATATTAAAGCATTAAGACCCAATGAGGAAGTAAGCCGCGAGATCTCACCAGTGTGTAGGATCAGATGAAAGGATGTGAGCCGGGTGCTGGTGAATCTGTGAGAAACATCTGGTGATGAATAAACCACATTAAATAGACAACTCCTCAAAGTTGTGGAGGCTGATGGAGGCAAGATGCTACACAGCAGAAACTCTGTCCAGAATGATGGAGCTAAAGACATAATACACTCTCTTGTTTAAAAAAAAGTGTTCATTCACTTAAAGAATAATTACATCCCAGAGAGGAGTGATTGACGTTTCCCACTGACAGCCGCTTTTGAATTATTAAATATTTTCAGAGAGGCCGCAGGAATAAAAGCAGATAGAAAAAAAACAGGAAGGTTGAAAACAAGGACATGAACGTGGGAAAGCAGGAGGGAGCAGCAGGAAGAGCCAGAAGAAAAAGAGAGAAAGAAAGTAAAACAGACCAAATGAAAGGAGGCACAAAGAGCGGCGGTGAAAAAGAGAGAGCGAAAACCCAGATCAGGGGTAATCAAGCATGAGGCAGTTGTGCAAAATTTACAGCTGTAATTTGGAATCCCACAGCCCTGGC
>OMNW01007901.1:0-10337 GCA_900303245.1 Selene dorsalis
CACACAGTTTGACCAATCAACTGTCTGAAGACTGAGATCAGTTGATTAACTGAGTCAGGTCTGGTGTGCTCCTGCTTGGTTGGAACAAAAACCTGCAGCCACACCGGCCCTTTGTGGAATGAGTTTGACATCCCTGCCTTAAAGGGATAGTTCAACATTTTGGCAAATTTGCCTATTGCCATAATCCTTTTAATCACAGAAGTAGGTTCATTACTTTGACTATAGGGATTAGGGCAATAGGCAAATTTGCCAAAATGTTTAACTATCCCTTTAAGCTTTCAGTCCAGGTTTACTTTTGCAACACCTGTGGTTACCACGGTAATGGAAAATATGGTTTGATATCACACCAACCAGCTACAACAGAAGTGCAACTGGCGTATCTCATCAGAGGGCAGCCAAACAGCTGCGTGACAAGTTGAGGAGAAGTTGGATGTGTCGCCTTGATCTAACACCTCACTACTGCTATTTCCATAACCTCTGATTTGCCGTCAGAAATGCCTAAAATCTTCATGTCTTGTTATGTTGATGCATTTTTAATAATCAGTCACTGTCATAGCTAACCTCTGTGACAAGTCTGTGACTGCATAAAAATATTTCACCATGTTGAATTTTGAATTTTCTGAGACAGAAACTTAATCCAACTTGGCTCGGCTGTAGGACAGCTAAGTGCAGACAGTGAGGTTCCTATCAGTGACATTATATTAAAAACTGTTATGTGAATCAACCCTGTTTGTGGAGTCACAGAAAGGATAAGTTCTGCAAGTAACAAGGAAAACTACTATAGTGAATGGCTAGGGTTGTTGTAGAAAAATGTACACCATAAATAGTTAAAAAAGTGGGGCTGAGCTCATAAAAAAGGAAGCTGACTTTATGCATGAAAGTGAGTTTGCAGGGGGGGACTACTTCGGGACGACTGCTGCATACACTTTCAAAAAAAAGAAAAAGAAAAGTTGTGTAGAGTCTTTTATGCCTCCAGAGGGAGCAGGGGGAAATCTGATAAGTTGCCTCGAGTGATGTCACTTCTGAAAACTACAAGAAGAAGAAAATGAAAAAGATCTGGATTTTTAAAAAAGTGAGCATACCACATCCCCGCAGTCCGCTCCTCATCGCTGTGGAAGGCTGCAGATTCTAAGCTATATTAGCTGCTACTTGCATAAAACATCCAGATCCCCAGCTGAACTGTATGTAGATGTTTATACGTATGCAGAAGGTTTTGTGAAAGATGAAGAATGCATAGAAGGCTCAAGAGGCAATCTCTGTCTAGTTAGGTCAGTCCTTTTGTGCATTACAGAAGTACAGTGCTAATAGTGGTGTGCCCTGAAATGCTGTATACGTATATAGTTTTTTTTCGGAGCTATCTAATGATATCACTACGCTAACCTGCTAGCCCTAGCCTGCCTCGTCTCGTAATACCTAGGTTATTGTGTCTCACTGTAGACATGAGAGGATAAAAGATGCTATTAGGTATGTAGCAATAGCAAAACTTACATAACTCCCTTATGTCCTAATTAAGGACTAGCCATTTATTACCTAACTAAATAACATGTTATTTCTTACATGCATTTTTTTTTAGACTGATATGGTACTGAAGGGCCCTTTTTAGGACAATAGGCATTCATGTCAGTAAGCCTGCCTCGTGTCCCAGCAGGCCCCCGTGGGTCAGTCGGCTCAGACGGAGCACAGCTATTGACAGGGACAAAGGGAAGAAGGAAAATGAAGGTGCCACATAAACACATGGGAGATGCACTCAATTGAGTCTGATCCTTAAAATGCATTGGTTGACATTTCTCTAAGTGACCCAGCCCACACAAGCACATATCCCTTTAAAATATGCATAATTGTGGGAAAAAGCCTCCTCTGCAATGATTTTTACTAAACCCATATTCCAGTGCTGATATTAGCAAACACAGAACACATGAAAAAGGCCTTTCAAGTATATTTTCATTTTGAATTATTTGATATAATCCTTCCACCTCAAGCTGTAGATTTGTAAATGTAACCCATTTATTCTAATGAGCATTAAATCCCCTTACAGTTATGTGTGCACACTCCATTTATTTTTGATTAAAATATCCTGCATGATTTCTGCAGACTCCTTGTCAAAATGGTAATTAAAGAATACAAATCCTGTCATAGCTTTAATAAAGGAAATTAATTCAGTCCATAGGTTTTGTTTTTTTTTTTCTGTTTTTTTTTTTTTATGTATTGCCACAGGGTCATGTGCACTACTTCCATGTTGAAATGGACCTCAGCTGTGTTGGGAATGATCATCCCACTCAAACTATACTATATAAGCATGAGAGATAGGTTGGTACGTTGGTTCTTCTTGTAGCAAATATATGGCAAGAGTTATAACCTTATTAGTCCAACTAATTGCAAATCATAATTTTCTAAGATTTCTTTCTCTCTTCATCTCTCTTTTCCACATTAGTGCATGTTGCACACAGCTTATAAATAATGTAATAACAAATATTGATTAATGCACCTTGAGAGGAAACACTTTGGATGTGTGGAAAGACCCAAAAGGCCACATGTTTTGAGCTCTGCCTCTGATTGGCTCTTTATGGCCAAAGGCAATGTGCAGTCCCGGCACGGTGCTATACTAATGGGGATTTCATACTATGAAATGGCAATGAATTATGATTCTGTTTAGCTTCATATCATATTTTAAACTATCAATGACAAACACACTGAGATTCAACCTAGGAAAAAAAAATGTCAGAGGGTGGACATGACTGATATTTCTTGTCTCATATAGCCTATTCATAAAGGCCGTCCGCTTAACCTTGTGAGTTTCTTACTGATGCACCAGCATAGACAAATAGCAGCACAGACCTAAATCCTGAGTGTGTACATGACAGCGACGTCCATGTTTACTGTCACATATGTATAAATCATGTCGAGGGAGATATAAATATTTTATTCACCTATCTTCCACATCATGCATTAAAGGTTGTGCAACATTCAACTGGAAGAAAGGTTTAAACCAAAGGGTAGTATTGGATTACATGGAATTATGCTGGCTCTGGCCTAATTGCATCATTTTCTTCATCACCTCTGCTCTGCCCACGCGTAGGAACCTATCTCTATCTATTTACGATCCAATTCTCAAGTCAGACCTCTGCAGCATTCTGAATCACCTCATTGACAGTGAGTTAGGTCATGAACACCCCCAGGCATCGATAATTACGGTCTGACATGCCCAACATGGCAACACGCTAACCGCCAAGTCAAGTTTACAGGCAGAGGGACTGATGTGCTGTGACACTGTTGACATATCACACCAAATGAGATAGAGAAAACAGCGCGATACACCGCGTTGCTGACGCGACTTAACACTCTCTGATGGCAAAATGAAAGAAGAGGTAAATACACAGTGAAAAAGGTGCAAGGTTTCGCTTCAAGGAAAGTTTGATCAGCGTTCCTGGATACCCAGTCTAGTCTTCAGAGACTGTAAAGCATTTTTACATTGTGCCTCCCAAAGGCTTGGATGTGATCTGAAAAGTAAATTAAATAAGACAGTGCTTAAGGTGGAAACAGTGCACCAACTACAGTTATGATGAATGAATGGTGACAGTTGTCTCTAGCGCTGTGTGTTACATGAACTTGTACTGAATTTTGTCTGACAACTGCAGTCAGATGCTAATGCATCAATAACACATTATTACTTTCCTGTCTGGCACAATCAGCAATAACCTACATTTCTCAGGTGTATTTATTTAGCAAATGAGATGGAAAGGAAGCAGGTTTTACATGTAATCATGTTGGTGCTATGAAGCCCAACTGACCATTAAGACCTACCTGGATAAAAGAAATCTAGAAACAAAACGATTGAATTGATTGTGTTATATGTTATTTCACAATGTGTACTGAAAGCCATTGAGGTTTAGCTCTAAGGACAAAGCTGGACAATATTAGCAGTGTGATTCACCTGCTTTGTTCTGGAAGTTGCTCCTTATTCTTTTGCTTTGAGGTCCATGGACGGATCTGAACACTGTGTCTAAACAAGAGGAGCTCGGGCACAGTGCTGAGTTGCGGTGTGATGCTGTTGTTTGGGCCTAGCTCTTACTCACTTCATTGTTTGTCTTCAGTGTTCCACATTTTAGCATCATGGACAAAGCTGACTATAACAGAGGCTCTAGCTGTGGAAACAGTCAATCCTCTGTCCACACCATTGTGTGCTCATAAAAATTTTATTTTATTTTACTTTATTTTGTCACTACCTGACAGACTTTGTTATCCTTTGCTCATCCTTAGTGAATAGTGGATAGTGGAAATAAACAATTTTGGATTCAAGCCTATAAAAATATTGTTTGCTCTGCTCTACGCCCACAGCTCCAGTAACATGGCCAAAGCTTTATGATGTTTACGTTATCTATACTACTGTGTTTGTTTCTCCCTAGCTGTTGTTTTTTTCTTATAGTTTTAGCACCATAGACAGTGCTTGCCTTCAGTGTTCTGCATGACACCTGCTTCAGCACCTCAGGCAGAGCTGCGAGATGTTTTAGAGTCTATACAGAATACTATTGTCTTGTATCAACACACTTCACTCTTTTATAAACACAAAATGAGCTGACAGTGCACGTAAACCACCACCTTGCAGAATTTATTTCAGTTTCCTTGGCTGTGTACAGGAAATATTTATCAGTCCATTAAAAGACTGCTTTTAAGCATGTTGACACTTTTTGAGTGTGCATTAGTAGTATGTAACGTGTAACTGGGACACAGCTATAGATGCTATTGAGTGTTATAAGTTTTAGCACCATGGACAGCCCTTATTCATCCTATGTCTCTCTGCTCGTCCTCGCGTCCTCTTTCAGCACAATGGACAGAGCTGTGCTGGGTTGCGTATGTTTCTTTTGCTTGTTCGAGCTTTCAGCACCATGGACAGCGCTGGCGTCTTCTTAATGGTACGATACTGCTTTTGTTTTGCCCTGAATGTGCCACACTTCGCACTATTACGAGGATGATGCAGTTTCTTTCTTCCTTTTTTTTTTTTTTTTGTCTTCATCCATTTGCTACCCGTTGACCAACCCCACTGTAATCACCCACCCCCCTGCCCCTTGATTCCTTCAGAGAACAGACACATGCAGTGTATAAAAGCCCGATGCTTCCCCCTGAATGAAATGAAAGCACGTCTGGATCCCGGCGTGACGCTGACACCGAGTGAGCTCTGCATCTTTAAAACAGAAAAAAAACGCCAAAGAAAAACACACAACCAGCTCAGTCATAACTGTGGGATGATAAGGACTACCTCTTTTTACTTTTGGAGAGAGCCAAGCCGTTAGGAGAGCATTCAGCGTCAGCTGTTCAACACTGGTCTCTTATTGCTGGAAGTCGAGGCTGAATCAGTCACATGACAGAACTGGAGGCAGAGATCTAGAGAAAAGGCACAGCATTTCGGCTTGCACCGCCATACTGTATTTTGAGCCATATCACATTTTTATTGCAACATTTTACTCCCGCTCGGTGAGTACATTTCCAATGGCTTTTTTTTGTAAGCATTTTTTGTCTTTTTAATTGCCCCCCTTTTTTTATTTTTCCTCCTTTTGCTGGTGTTTGAATTGAGCATTGACATGGTGGTTTTGAGCGTTTTTCACATCCAGGCTTCAAGTTTTTAGCATGCAGTTATTCTGATGGAGAGTGCCAAGAGGGTGAACGGGTGCGTGATCGGTCTTGAGAAAGCCTTTATACTTGCTTGCAGTTTTGTTTCGAGGGTCGAAACCAAGCAGGTTTTGTCAGTATTGAGATTTTTCAAACATTTATTGGTGGTTTTGAAACATCTTTATTTTTAATTTTTTGTTTCTGTCGACTTTTGCTGTTGCTATGCTTTGGTTTGCATTTTGCAGTGTTGTTTGTTGCCTTCGACTTTTGTGATTTTGATGTCTCGGTGAATCTCACCGGTCAAAACCTTGATTTTACTTTGTTCCTCTTTTCTTTATGAGAGAGAAAAAGGAGTCATTTTTAAAAACGAAAAGCCCGATGACGTTTTAACGTGATACTTTTCTTGCAGCTGAGCTCACAGGTTTGTTGTTTTTGTGTTTCTCTCTTTTTTCGATTTCATTATACTTTTGCTGGTGGCAGTGTCAAGTATTTTTGGATGTAATCGTTTTTTTTTGACTAGATGATGCTGGGTGGACGAGGGGAGTTTTGATTCTTGGGGGAGTTCAATGCGTTTTTGTTTTCTGTATCGCCGAGGATGAACAGACATTTTCCCTCTTGCAGGTACATAATATAATATGAGTTTCTGTGTTTACAATAAAGACTAAGGTGACAGAATTATGCACCTGTGGCTGACGTGTTATTTTGTAAGGTGCTCATTAGAGAAGGCAATCTGTATCAATGTTATCTGAAGGTTACCTGATACCTGATGTGATCGATCTGTGCATAATGCTTCAAAAAAAAAAAAAAAAAAAAAAAAAAAAAAACACAAGTAACGTGACCAACAATTGAAGAACAAAGGTGGGAAATCACACGCAGGTCGTTTGACCACAATGTTCCCTTTGTGGTGAGTTCAACAGTCTTCACACCTCTGCAACTGAGGACTAAATGTAAGTAGCTTCATTCAGGTCCCTGGGAATGGATGCACTATAATGATCTCCCACAGATAAAGTATCCAAAACTCCATCCATACATTCACATGGATGGGCAGGAATAAGAATTTGCTTTGCTGCAGTTAGCGCCTCTTTAAACTACGAGTTGGGCAAATAATAATAATAATAATGAGGATGGACCACAGTTTGCTCTACAGTGCTGGGACAAAGCATCTTCTCAAACTTAAGTGCCCTCCTCATTGCTGAAATCGGCTTTCGCAGGCCTGGATTCATAAATACTCTTGGATTTGTCAAATCTGATTTTGTAGCAAATGAATAGAGCTAATGACAGGGCTCAAAACAGGGGCTTAGGGTGAATTAATCCTTCAAGAGGCAGGTTTAACTTCAGATTATTGGTGTGCTGCAGGATATGCAAACAAATAGATAACATACTACAGCCTAAGAAAAGAGCAGGGTTTGCATCCAGTTCTACTGTTTCCTGTGTTTTGTAGCCCATATGCTGCTGTGTGCAGTTTATGTTACCAGTTTTTCAGCCACTGTAGTGTCATTGTCTGCCAGTTGTTCGATGACATGTCTGACTCAGTTCTGTTACATATTCCCATTGAAGGAAAAGAGTAGAGTTTGTGCGTCAGATCCTGTCAGTTTGCTTCATTTTACCCGTATGTGTTCAGTTTAACAGAACACAGCTTTTGTCAGAGTCATACTGTAGGACTATAAAATATACAGCACTGGCCCATTAAGTCTGAGTATAGACTGTTAAGCCTCCAGTGCCATTAAACAGGCTGCCATGGAAGATCAGAGTCAGTGTGGTTTAATGTGGTGAAATGGAATATTGATAAATATTGAACGCAGAAGTAGGTAGACAAACTTACGGTTTTAATAGAAGGCAAACTGATTAGCGTAATTGCGGTAATACATTAAATCATGTATTGGAAAGCTGTTATCATGTATTGATTCATCTGTCTCCTGTTAAATCTATGCAGGTCATAAAGCGGATGTCAGTGAAGAGCCACAGGGGAGGCTTGAATGGTTTTTAAGTTATACGACCATTTAGAAACAATGTGTGGAGTTCAATCAGGAAGGCGTCTCTTACAGCCTTTAACAGTCAGTGTTTAGTTGTGTCAATAGTCCCATAGAAACAGGTTAAAAAGGTTCAACTACTGGTGTGTAACTTATTGAGAATCAATCCAATAATTTGATTAAATTGTAAACCAAGCTGCCACTGTTTCAAGGCCTTTGTTTTTAGCTTCAGACCACAGCAGCTCAGAGTCTCTTCATGTGAATTTCAGCGGCTGCCTTTCTCCTGTTCAGCTCTGCAGACAGAAGGACAAACATTTGCCTAATTCAATCAAACCCAGGCTGTAACAATTGTTTTTTTTAGCTGTGTAAATAGTCATCCCTTGGTAACATTTCAGCACAAGCTTTGTTCAGTTCAATTAAAAAAGACGTTAATCAAATCTTTCTTTTCTGGAAACCTCAAAGCGCAGCCTCACAACATGGGGACGTGGCTTCACGCCCCTCTTTGAGAGGAGGTGTTTCTGCCACACCGCCACAGTGTTAGCTCCTGGACCTCTCTCCTGCTGAGCATTATGATAGCTTCTATTACGTCCTGCGGTGTTGTGTCTCCCCTCCAGGCAGATTTTTTTTTTTTTTTTTCTGTTATCTGGGCCAAGCCAGAGCCGCACAGGACACTTATGGAGAAATATGATAGCTCATGTGTGGCTATACCTCTGCTACCGTGAATAAAACATCACCGGAGTCACCAGTTGTATATGCGTGCACTAAGCATGAGTTTAATTGTCGGACGTATGCATCTGCATGCATGCTTGTCTGAATGCATATCTTACTGTGTTTAGTTTAAGTTGGTGCTTTTGTTAGAATTTGCATCCACTCCACTGAAACAACACTTTAGGTTTCAGCATGACCGAGTCGCACAAATGGAAACATAATTAATACGATGTGCATCTTTTATGCACATGTTGTGTGTAATTATACTTTGAACGCAGTAACTTACACGGACACATGCAAGAAGTGCTTTCTGCTTTATCTTTAATAAGCTTCTCCTTCATCTGGCTCGTTAAGATTCACTAAGATTCACAGCTCAATCAGAATGAATGTTTTTGCAGATTATCAGTGATCCTGAGAAATTTCAGACCTGGGTCAAACTGTCAGAGTTTGAAAGAAGCTCTGAGTTATATAAGAAGCAATGGAAGAGGTGATGGAGTTTCAGGGGGTTCATGGGGTCTTTTATTCCATAAACGTAGACACTAAGCTGAAAGTTTCAGTGTAAAATGCTTTTTTATGACCTGATATCAACTGAAGACGTGGTAGCTGCAAAGTCAAACAAAGTTTTCTGTCATATTGAGTTTTTTTTTTTACGTACTTTTTTCAGACAGTGAAGGTCTCAGCAATTCATACACTTCAGCAAGTGACTTCAATTGTAAACCAGAGATTTATTCATTCATTCCATCACTCATGTATAACTCTAACTCAAGGGTGAGAGATTTTTAGTTGGAACATCAT
This sequence comes from Selene dorsalis, assembly GCA_900303245.1. Classification (NCBI taxonomy): domain Eukaryota; kingdom Metazoa; phylum Chordata; class Actinopteri; order Carangiformes; family Carangidae; genus Selene; species Selene dorsalis. The sequence goes on from OMNW01007901.1 coordinate 9,078, forward strand.
TGAAAGATTCTTTAACAAAAGAAAAATGCTCCAATACACCCAATTAAAATCAATAATACATTGTGTGTGTGTGTGCATGTGTCAAAGCTTATTTTCTGTAAGTGCACAGAAAAAAAGTCAAACTCAGAGATTGTTTCATTTGGATGTTTCCAGTCTGACACCCCTGCGCATCGCATCGAGTTGACCTGTAGCGCTGAGTTAAAAGTGGCATTTACATCGTTTTTCACTCCCTCATTGAGGTGTTCTCCTCCCTGCTGGCCCCCCACCACCACCACCCCCTCCCCCTCTTTCACAGATAAACAGCTTACCTTTGGCACGTCTCATGCCATGTAAAACAAGCGTTAAGCACTTTACTGTCCTTTTCTGAGCTGTTAATTTGATAAGTGAAGGGATCTCGCACTTCATATTCTGGGCAATTAAACCCATATCTGAAGAACGGGGTCAGGCTGAATGACTTTCCAGTGTCTATTATGGGAACCATTTGAGTTATAGTGCATCACTTAAATGAGCCTTCAGTGCTGACACGCTGAGACCTCCAATGTATTTTTAGAGTTTTGCATTCAGTTGCGCTTCAGTTGTATTTCATTAACTTTCGGTGTGAATTCTTTGTAACTTGACAATACGCTAATGAAGGCACCGTGGAGTAAATTAATATTGTTTAGCTGACCTTTGAATAAATATAGAAAACAAGACACACTAAGAGGTAAGTGTGTATTCGTGTGATTGTGTAAAGGAGGGACTCACAGTAGTGTCACTGCAGTCTAAAAACAATCAATTAAGCTGCAATCACTTCCATTTTTTTTCTTTATCAGGAGCAAACAAACTCTCAGAGGAATTACTTCTTCTATTTTTAGAAGGAAATAAGGTCCAGGCCGTGTGATAACAAGTGGCTCTGGTCCACAGAGAGGGAGGGAGAGATGGATCCCAGTTGGTCCCCATTTCACTTTACCATGATCCTCTGGAGCTGTTTACTGAAAAAGAAGAAAGTGGCGGAGTTTATGTTGCTTCACTACTTTGTCAGCTCAGCGTGCAGATATCGATCCATTCAACCTGATAGCTTCCAGGCTACATCTGTTTCAGGTCGACTTAACATATTCAGTCCAATTTTCTAATCGCGCCGTTCATCAAATTACTTCCAGCAGCTGCATCGCACAAGATCAAAACATTCAAAATTAGTTTTCTTTTTTTTTTTGTAGATTACATATGGATTCATCTTTGCTGCTCTCGGTACACAGATGCGTTGTTTTTCTAGACAGGAAT